>QRDG01000118.1:382328-636458 GCA_012064385.1 Puccinellia tenuiflora
TGCGGAGTAAGTGGTAGTTGTTTTCGACCCAATCGTAGTAGCCAACTTGGCTTGACTGAATGTCAGAGTGTGTCTTTTTCTCATCCAATGTTCTGACTTATATTTATGATGATATGAGAATGTCTTAAGTGCTGAGAAACTAGATAGTTAAATAAAACAGTCTTGTCCTTGGATTTGGGTGGCGAGGCGAAGATAGTGGTTCGAGAGGGAAGATACAACAACCAAAACCACTTTTCAGCAAACTTGGGACGAAGGGGTTTTGTTTTTTTTTGAATAAAACCATACAATCTTTTCATCAAAATATTGAATCTGTAGCAATGCACGGGCATTCAACTAGTAACAATCTAGAAAGGTTGGGGATGTGGGATGAGTAGGCTTTCTCGGCACATAACAACACAGAACCTGTGGTTATTGTGTGGCCTATCGAGGGAATAGATGACCTCCAACATCACGGCCTTGGGATCGTAGTAGCCTAATCACTACAAGGAAACTGCTTATAGCTGGCAGGTACGTAATCATCGGCGGGTCATGAAAAACCCACACCGGTGATAAGTTGGGACCGAATTCCGCAACTAATCACCGGCGTGGGATACTCCCCCGGCCAGTGGTATGACGCATGTCACTGGTGTGTAAAGCTCGGACGCATGCCGGTGATATGTGGGCCCAAAAACCCTACCGCGGCGAAAACTAGTATCGGCGTGGTGAGAAGCACCCAAGCCAGTAATGTTCGTGCAGTTAGTGGCGTGCGTGAACTATTTTTAAGTAACCGCTTCAGTTTAAAAAAAACCCAGCCCCTATTCTTATCCACTCCCACCCCGCGTCGCTATCACTCGATCCACTCTCCCCGCATCGCACCGCCGCCGCGTCGCTCTCTCCCTCCCCGCACCGCACGCTGTCCTCGCCGCTCGCCGTCCTCGTTGCTCGCCGTCCCCGCCGTCGATTCGTTCCCCTTCCTCGTCGGTCGCCGCCCTTCCGTCCCCGCCGTCGACCCTTTCCCCTGCCTCGCCGTCCCCGCCATCCGCCGTCCTCGCCCCGCCTCGCCGTTCCCTGCCTCGCGCGCGTCACCGGTGAGTGCTCCGACCATCTCCATTTCTTAGATGTTGATTAGTCCAGATTATAAATGTGTAGTGCCATGATTTGATTGTTTGTTATATACATGTGTAGTGCCATGGTTTTGATTGTTTGTTATATACATGTATAGTGCCATGGTTTTGGTATCCGTCCCTGCCATGGGGTTGTCACGGCAAGTACTTCCTCCGGGAAGCTAAGTTGTGGGGCCATGACGACTAGGAACACAGGAGTTGGTAAATCTCGATGAGGGACAAGGAGTTTACCCAGGTTCGTCCCCTCTTGAAAGAGGTAAAGACCTACTTCCTGCTTGTTCTTTATTGCCTGGTGTTGATATTGATTACAAGGTTCCGATCTCGCTAACTCTAGACTCGGCGACTATGGGACTTGAGGGCTTATGAGACTTGTCTGAGCTTATCGATCTAAGGTCTAGGAACCCCCTTATAAAGGCGGCCGGGTCCCTAGACTTACAAACTATGCCGAGTTACACCTCAACACGGAGTCCTACTCTAGGTCCTTGCCTTCCAAGTTGGTACTCCGGGTTGTATTAAGACTCCGGTCTTTGCCGTGTTCTTTTCCTTCTGCTAACTCATGGCGGGCTTCCGGCTTGTACCTTGCCCAGCCCATGTTGCTTGAAGTGTAACCCGGCTTGGGCCTTCTTGGTCTTGGCGGGTCCACTTTTCGGCTCCATGGGCCTACCCGGAAAGTATCCCCCCATCAGTAGCCCTCGAATTTATCTTGGGCGCAGCTCTGGCGTGTTCGTCCGACTCCCTTCCTCCGATTTCTTCATTGGAGTTGATAATCCGTAAGTCGCCTGCTGCTAGCTCCAAGATGAATTCCTGCATATAAACAATGAACTTTGTGAAGCGAGTCACCCCTCTTCCCTTTCTCAAGTCCGCCTCTCTCGAGCCCCACTCTCTGGTTGGCCGGGTTGCTGTAACTTTTCACGAGTTGGCTGAGAGGGAGAACTCCTTTATCTCATGCTACCAAGGACCCGTCCTTGAAACGAGTTGGCCTTTCTGAATTATTTTATATCATTTTCATTTCTACACGTGTCATCTGTTGACCGTGGTCTCCTTGATGCTTCGGGTTCGCCGTATCTTTGACCAGCGATACTATCGCAATCCACCGATATTTTCACGATTTTATCGCGACAGGTGGCGCCGTTATTCTCTAGGGTTTCCCTTATCCCCTTATAAGTATTAAAGTGGGGGGGGGGACCAGATCTCATTTGTCCCCTCCGCTTCCACTTCTGTCTTCTTCCTCTGTCTTTCCTCGTATGCACATGGCCACACCCATGCACGTACGCATCTCTCTCCTTGCTCTGCTATGGCTCCCAAGCTGGCCAAGAAGAAGGGCAAGGCCGGGAAGGCTTCCCTTGACACTGTGGTGGAGATTGCCACCGTCGCCACCGCAGCTGCTTCTACCGCACCCGCACCTCGGCGCTCCATCTCCGCCAACTGGGGCAGATCTATTCTGTCCCAAGAAACCCTCGAGGAGTATGAACAATCTGGGCTTATCTCCTCGAGCATAGGATGGCGCGCCGTCGGCGAGGAGGTCGAGCCCACTCCAGCCACCGGGGAAGTCGTCGTCTTCGGTGAGCACCTCTTCCGCGACTTCTCTCCCCCGGGTAACTTCTTCTTCCGCCAGCTTCTTTCACATTACAAGCTTCGTATCCATGATCTCGCCCCTAATTCTATCCTCAATCTTTCCAATTTCGTCACCCTCTACGAAGATTACCTCCAAATCAAGCCGGATTTAGATCTTTGGCTTGAACTCTTTTATTGCAATCCACAACTTGAAACCTCTGGGGGTCCTCTTCTTCAATGCGGGGCCGTTGCTCTGCAATGACGTCAAGGTTCTCCTTTCCCCAAGCCTCTTTTCCCTAGCCATGTCAAGGACTAGCAAAAATCTTATTTCTACTGCAAGGACACATCTCCTGAGAATGACCCTCGCCTCCCCAACTTCTCCCCTGACCGCCTAGGGGTGACTCCTGTCATGAAGGCGAAGTGTTCGGAAGAAGCTCGCCCCAAGGTTGAAGCCTTGATGAGCCGACTACGTGCCCTCGTGGCGCACGGGCTTGTTGGTATGGACCTGGTGCTATGCTGGACTACCTGGAGAATCCAGCCTCTCAGCCCCAGGACTCGGCTGATTGTCGAGTACTCCCGGTGTGTTACTGACAACCTCCGGATGACTGAAAAGCAAGCCAGCAAAACTGAAATCAACCGCTTGGTAAAGAAGTTGACTGGCAAAATGATCAAGGACCAAGAGGACTTTGGTCTTTCGCCTTTTTGTGTTACAACTCCTCCACCAGCGGTAAGTCTCATCCTGTTTGTAATCTTAACTCACTTTGGTCTCACCTCAACTTTTTCTTATCTCACTATCTCTTTCTGAACACTGCACAGTTGGATGCCGACTGGTGGAAAGCGACCCCGACTCTAACGGAGCTGACGAGGAAGAAGTTCTTGTCGGCACTGAGCAAACAGCCTGAGCCGATGGCGATGATGGCATTGATGAAGAGAACCAGGAGTCTTCACCTGAAGCTCCTATGGTCACTGGTAAGGGTCCTTCCAATTCGGACCCGCCCGCTGCTGCGACGACTTCTTCTGGGGAGTCGTCAAGTGACAAGGACCCGGCCCCTACTCCTCCAAAGAACACAAGAAAGAGGGCCGGACCAGTGTTGCAAAAGTGCCTTTCTCACGCCTTTCTTCAACTCGAAGTCCAGTTATTAAAGATGATAAATCAACACAGGGCGTGGAGGCTGCAAAGTGATGGGCCGGCTGATGCTCCACTTGTCATATCAAGCCCCCACAAACGCAAGTGAAAGAACAAACGATGTCCCGGATGTCGCCTAGAGGGGGGGTGAATAGGCGATTAAAACTTTTTCTATTTAATGGCTTGATAATTGCGGAATAAAACTATGTGTTTAAATTAACAAGCCAACAACCTAATTACTAGGCTCACCTATGTGCACCAACAACCTATGCTAAACAAGGAAAGCAACAAGGTGATAGCTAGATATAAAACTTCAAGCACGAAGGCTATCACAATGTAAATTGCATAAGTAAAAGCTCGGGTATAGAAATAATCAAGGCACGCGGAGACGAGAATGTATTCCCGAGTTCCTCCTTGTTAAGGGAATACGTCTCGTTAGAGGGGTGTGAGCTCGCCACAAGAGGCCTACTCAAGATGCCACAAAGGCCTCACCCTATTCTCCGATGAACCTCACCCAAGGGATTGGTTCACCTTCCACTATCGGAATCCTTCAAGGCGGAATCCGGAGCCTTTACAACTTTCTTGGGGCACACACCCACAACTCAATTGGGGGGCTCCCAAATCGTGCCGAAGCTTCACAAGTCGAAGTCTTCGCGGCACCACCACTGTCTAGGGTACACAATGCACCCCAGAGGCACAAAGCTCTTGGGAACACAATGCACCCAAGAGTAACAAGCTTCTCAACGTCGATCTTCACGTATCACCATAGGGAGAGCAACCCGATGCAACAAATGCAAGAGGCAAGAACACACAAAGTGGTCAAATCCTTCACTCTCAAATTCCAACCAAGCAACAAATGTTTTGGGGGGAATGAGAGAGGAAGAACAAAGGGGATGAACACAAAGCAACCCCAAAATCTAGATCCACAAGTTTCCCTCACTTAGAGGAGATTTTGATTGGTGTAATGGTAGATCTAGATCTCCTCTCTTGAATCCCTAAATTTGGGCAAGAATCATTGGAGGGATTGAGAGGAATCAAGCTCACAAGTTTTGCAACAATGGAGGAGAGAGGAAATGAGCTGAAAAAGTGAGCAACCAGGTTTTGGGGAAGAAGGAGGCTTTTTATAGCCTCCCCCCAAAAACTAGCCGTTGGAAAAAACGTGGGGCCGGATATTCCGGGTTTAAGGGCCGAAACTTCCGGCCGGGGGCCGGATATTCCGGGGCTTACACCGGAACTTCCGGTGCCCCGAAAATTTCCGGAGCAAACCTCCGGTGCAAAGTTCCGGATCCCCACCCGAGAGAAAAGCGCAAAAGACTTAGCCAATTTTTCCTTGGGCCAGATATTCCGGACCAAGGACCGAAATTTCTGAGGAAACTTCCGGAGCAAATTTCCGAAACCCCTCCAGAGAGAAACGTGAAAAAGACTTAGCCAAAAACCTCGGATGGAAAAATAGGGCCGGATATTCCGGGGTACAGGCCGGAACTTCCGGGGGCCAGAATTTCCGGACCCCGAGCCGGAATTTCCGCCCCTCAGAAAAACTGCAGAATGAGCATAACGAAAACGGGCATATCATTTGCATCCGGACTCCGTTTTCGATGATCTTGGGCTCGTTGGACTCGCAACTAAAAACTCTACAAGATCATGCAGAGAAAACTCATTGTCCATCATGTGAGGAGGAGGTCACAAGGAGAGAGAGTTTGACCTCTCTAAAAAGGACACGCCGGGAAAACCTCCTTTTTGAAAACCGGAAATGCCGTATCTTTTGCAATTGAAGTCCGAACAACATGAAACCAATTTTGTTGGAAGGAGGACGACAAAGGCAACCTTAGAAAATGGCAAACTAGCAAAGGAGATTTTGTAAAGGGTTGGAAAGGTGAAACCTTCCAAAAGGGTGAACCGGCAAAATCTCCAATACCGAAGATGAAAAAAGAAGACGCATATGCAAACCGTTTTTGGTGGTCTTAGCCTTGTCATAACACGCACGACAAGCACCAAGACCACACCACGATAAGAGACAAATAAGAACCAATGTAGATGATTGCATGGATGCAAAGGTTTGTGCTCTCTACGGCGATACGATCACGATATTCGGTCGAGAGCCCCTCTTGATAGTACGGTTATCTATCCTATAACCCGGTCTCTCACTAAACAATATGAGACCGGTAAAATAGAAACCCTATCAAGATCATACCTTTGCCTTGCGCATAAATCCACTTGAGGTTGATGAAGACGATCTTCATCTCCTCAAGACGCATCACCTTCCTAGATTGCGCTTTGGTGAAGATTCACTTGATGCTCCCCCATACACCAAGATGGGAGACACTCTCTTCGGCATATCTTCACTTGGCCTTGAGTGATGATCAACCCGCACAAAGCCTTGATCAACACAAACTTCTTCCCTTAACCTTGATTCCAACAAATGGAGATCAAGCAACTCAAATGGACACACCTATAAATATAGCTCAATGCAAACATTAGTCCATAGAGATTGTCATTAATTACCAAAACCATGCATGGGGGCAACCATGCACTTTCAATCTACCCCATTTTGGTAATTGATGACAATCCCTTATTAAGAGGGTTTATATAATGAATAAAGCATCCTTGCAAGACAAACGAGCAAGAATGTAAGCGCATTAAAGGCAAATGCAACAAAAGCATAAGACCCAAATTCCCTTAAACCCTCTAAACTTCTCCCCCACTGGCATCGATTGCCGAAATGGGAAGAAAAATTTAGAGAGCCAATAAAATATGAGTTCCTCTATAAAGTGTGCATTTCTCAAGATATGAGTGAAATCAAATGCACTTATTCATTGACGAATAATGATAGGAAATCAAATTATATTGAGGATCCAAAGATTTCGAAAGGATGAAGTCATTATAAACACCTCCACAAAGGAGAAAAGTAATTGAAAAGATCCAAAGCAAGAGATCTAAATAAAAATGGAGAAGCTCCCCAATGTTCATGCACTATGGAGAAGCGCACAAAAATGACATCCTCGCTCCCCCAAAATCATCGAGAACACTCAACAAGTGCAAGAGTGCATAATGCAAAAGAAAATCATAGCACTTGCACCAAAGATGTGGTTGAGCCATAGGAAGATACCAATTTTCAAAAAACATCATAAGATAGGCCCAACCGAGGTAAAAAGATCTTTTAAACAAATATGTTCACACGCTTAGGGATACCAATTGGAAACTAAAACCAATTGAAAATGCCAAAAGCTAGTGAGATCATTTAGCCAATAAAATTCAACATGCTCACCATGGTAAGCATGAAGTCAAAAGATCTTCAACAAATACATGAGTGTGCAAAGATACCAATAAACAATAAGACAAACACTCATGAGACAAATTTGGAGCCACCAAAGAATTATAGATGAAACACAAGGTGGCTCAAAAAGAAATAGGATACCAACTAAAAGGTGACCTCTCTCATATGTATATGTTTCTAATTGGACAAACCATTGAAGATATACATCCGCAAAGAAACATATACATACGAAATGGTTCGGGAAAAAAGGAGAACAAGGTATCCAAAGGGAAGTCATAAATATACAAACGAGATTGTTGCTTAAAAGCATAGCACATAGCTCAAATTTATCTCATTGTATATAAATGAACTTCAAATATATCAAATGCATCACACATATCACTAAGGGAACAAGAGATAGTGAAGATGCTTTGAGATAGGCAACAAGTATCACAAAGAAATAATATCAATTGAAGAAAAGGTTTTTGCAAATTCATCACACATATCACAAAGATATATTAAGTGAAGGAAATAGGTCAAAACCACAAAAATTGCATATAAAAACTTTCATGCCAAGAGGCAACCTACACAAGTTTGAGACTATAAAAGTATGCATGGGATAGATACTTGTTACCGAGATGACATTGGTGATGAAGATGATGAGAGTTTGTTTGTCATCAAAGCTTGACTCCGACAATCATACGGTGAGAACACCTTCCTTATGAATGAGGCAAGCATCCAATACATCTCCATTGTACCTAAAACAAAATTCAAGCACAAAATGGTTCCCAAACTCATTGGGTCCCATAGTAGTTAGATCAACTACAATATATAGGAAACACTCCACATAAATATGTGCATATAGATATGAAATTGAATTTCATGCACATCTTAGCCGATTTAGGATTCGGTGGAGTATCTCCTATATATTGGAACTAGAAAGACAAACACGCCATATAATATATATATATATATTAGAGAATATGCATGCAAAGTCTTTCAAGAACCAAACGAGATACAATTTGGATGAAAACACCAAGTAAACCAAGAAGAGAGCACACCAAAGTGTGACACAAAAAGGTTGTCCAAATTATATCAAAATCCAAATCAACACATGATTGAGGAAAAAAAATCAAATCAACATATGATTGATTCCAAAACATATCAACATATGAAGTGTGATATCAAAAGGAATCAAATCAACACAACAAATGATCGATAAGACACCAATTGAAAATAAGATACCAATTAAAAACAAAAAAATACCAACTAGGAGAAAAGATACCAAGAAAAGGATAATACTTGACCGGAGTCAAGTAAAGTAAAAAAAAGTATCAAGACTCCCACAATAAATATCAATTGGAACAAATATCTATGGAGGAGATATTAAATTCCAATTAATACCAATTGAAGGTACCAACACAAGATAAAGAAACAAATGCCAATTGAAAGGATAAAAAATAGATAGGTTAGTGTTCTAAATAAAAAGGAATGCTCCCCCAATATTCATGCATTATCTTTGATATTTGCATTTGAATACAAAATGCATGTACAAGGGATCATTACTCTCCATATTTTATTTACAACACTAAACACTACCAATTGAAAAATAGGATCCATTCAAAAAGACAAGGAAGGCAATAGATGAAGCAAATCAACGCAAGAGCCAATGTGAAGATGGTCTACAAAATCCACCACAATTACTAGAATCACTTGTCATGGACAAGGAGTATATGGAGATATTTCTCGGTGGTATATAGGAATGATGTTCAAGACCAACTTCACAAAAAATAAGCATATGGAAAAAGATAAGAATTAAAACATAAGAAATGAGAAATATGGTGTTTTATTTCGAAAGAGGTTTGTTGGTAGTTTCAACTATTCGAACCAACCGGCTAAGCAATGGTTAAAATAAGATGAAACAAATGGTTTCTCAACCAATATATGGAAATGGATATTAGAGAAAACTCCCCCAAAGCAAACTCACGCAAACAAGAGCCAAAAGATAACCACAAGAAAATTTGGAACTTGTTCGAGCAAACATGCCACATAGGACTAAGATAATTTACAATATCAACTCTAAGTGGAAAACCTTAAATGTTCACATTTTTTGAGATTGTAATATGCACATAGCTTATTACTCCCCCATAATGTGATAATTCATTTTTTTAAACAAGAGGCAAATAAAACCAACTAGATAAATTAATAGACATTGTAGAAATTGAATTTCTCATGAATATGACATACCACATAGTAACTAGATAATATTGAAATATCAATACTAGGTGGTGTGCTTCATGTACACACATTTTTAGGTTTGTGAGGTGCACAAAGCACATCACTCCCCCAAAATGGGATAGTCCATTAATAACTCGAAGAGCCAAATGAAATCCACACAAGATTCAAAAAGCTCAACCCACAAATTACACATACATGATACACAACTATCATACACAAGTTTGAATAACAAGACAAGTAGGAAAGGAGCATATCATATACAAGCACATGCTAGGAACAAAACTAACACATGCAAGGGAGCAAGCAACTTTCAATGTATATAAATGATTAAATACAAGTTACCGCAAGGAGGAAGCATTGGATATGAGATAGATATGTGAGAATCCAATTGACTTGGCTAGATGAAAAGATAACCATGAAGATCCCTTAATTCTTCAAATAAAAGCCAAGTCACCAATGTCCTCCACAACACCTATTGATCAAGTTGAAACTTGTTGGTCCCCAACCAAGTTGGGTCCTAAGAGGTTAGTCACAATAGGTTTGGGAACCCAAATGGTGCTTTTCTTGACACCACTTTGAGCTCCCACATATTTGGCAAACACATTGCCACTTCTATCCTTCCCAAGAGAATAATAATCATCAATTATGATAAGGTTGGATGGGGTACCGTTAGTGCATGAAGAAGCAAGATGACCTTTGACACGGCAAAGGTAGCAACACCGACTCTTCTTCTTCTTAATAGGCCCCTCAACTTGAGGAGCATTGGCTTGAGTCTTCTTAGGAGGTGGCCTTTGTTCAACACGTGGTGCACCACGAGATTGAGCAAGGGGCCGCTTCCCTAGTTGCTTCTCGCTAAGAGGCTTCTTCTTCATTGGGCAATCCCGAACGTGGTGCCCTTCAACCTTGCACTTGAAGCAAGTGATCTTGGCCGGATTCTTGACTTGAACTTGGCCCTTCTTCTTCTCAACCGTGGACTTGACCTTGTTGTTGGAGTTGAATCCAAGTCCACTCTTGTCACTCGGGGATTGTTGTGCACTCAACATGTTGTCAAGTGCACGCTTCCCTTCATGACGCTTTTCAAGTCATTCTTCATAGAAGTGGCTTGGGCCTTGAGCTCTCCTCTTTTCTCTACATGGTTAGTGATAACACAAGAACTAGAGGAGGTAGATGCATCATTGTTAGAGCAACAAGGCAAAGAAAGTAATTCATCACATGATGTACCAACATTTTTAGTGGATGAACTACTAGGACTAGCACATGGCAATATAGCATTTTTGGTTAAGGTTGTGCTATCATCCACATGAGGCTCACAAGATGTTACCTTGGTGGTGAGGGCCTCATGAGCTAACTTTAGACAAGCATATGATGCTAGAAGATCGTCATTAGAGCTAGATAGCTTTTTATGACTTTCTTCCAAAATCCTATACTTGCTAGTCAAGTTGAGCCCTTAGCTCAACATTCTCCTTCAAAGTGGATGCTTCAAAAGAAATAGGGTTAGTAACACAAGCATCATTGACCTTAGGAATAGAAGGAGACAACTTGGCAAGCTCATCATTTAATCTAGCATTTTCATTTTTCGTGACTTCATATTTAGCATGAGCATGGTCACGTTCTTTAATGATTTTAGCAATTATATCATTATGAGACTCCTCGATAGATTCTAGTTTCTCCTCTAGAGAAGCACGAGTCTCATGCTCTTCCTCAAGAGCATCTTCTAACGATGCCTTTTCCATAGCATCATCTCTTTCAATCTTACCCTTTTCTTCAAGGCTTGCTTCCAAGGCCTCAATAGTTTCCCCGCGCTCAATTAGCGTTTCCATAATTTCAAATAGGATAGCTTGAGCATTTTTATTTTTAGGGAGGGCTTTAAGAATCATGAGACCTTTATTTTGAAGAAGGGCATTAAC
This sequence comes from Puccinellia tenuiflora, assembly GCA_012064385.1. Lineage (NCBI taxonomy): Eukaryota > Viridiplantae > Streptophyta > Magnoliopsida > Poales > Poaceae > Puccinellia > Puccinellia tenuiflora. Next base: position 393,510 of record QRDG01000118.1, read on the forward strand.
TTTTTCCATATCATCTTCTTCATCATTATTATCATTATCATTATTATCATCATTGTCATTACTAGAAGAAGATTTAGCCATAAGACAATGAGAGGTGGATGAAGAAGAATAATTAATTTTTGAACTACTCAAGTTCAAATCTTGTTCCACAATTAATTGGGTTTCCTCTACATTAATATTCATGCAAGAGTTAGAGGGAACACAAGCATTTTTATCATTGGAACAAGATAAAGCAAGCATATCATCATTAGATTTGTCTAAGCAATTTTTGGATGGTATGCGAGGACTATCAACACTAGCATGTATGACATTTATAGTGCTAGTAGAGTTTAAGTCCAAAGATGAGGCGTTGCAACAAGATAGAGATAGAAGATCATCATAAAAGAGCTCACTATCAAAATTGCAAAGCCTATCACTACTCACCATTACATTGGTTTGTGGCTTACCACATTTTGGTGAAGTAGACAAAGACGAGAGCTCGTCACGGCCGGAGGTGGAGGGAGAGCAATCATCCTCAATAGAGTTGGACACTCCATATTTTTCTTGTAGCTTGGTCCAAAGCTCATGAACATCCCGGAGAGGCATGATTGACTCGAAAACTACAATACTCACAAATTTGCAAAACTCATTAGAAGCTAGAGCATCTAGATATAAGTTTTTCTCATCCTCTAAAGTCGTACTTTTGTAATCCTTTGGAGGAGAAAAACCTATATCTAAGATACGCTCAATATTGGGGTCCAAGACCCGTAAGTGATTAAGCATATGAGTTTTCCAAACATTAAAATTTGTGCCATTAAATCTAAATAAGGAATTGTGCACTAAATCCCTAGACGACATCTTTACTCTCTAGGCGGTAAAGCCAAACAAGAGAGACGAGGCTCTGATACCAATTGAAAGAACAAACGATGTCCCAGATGTCGCCTAGAGGGGGGGTGAATAGGCGATTAAAACTTTTCTATTTAATGGCTTGATAATTGCGGAATAAAACTATGTGTTTAAATTAACAAGCCAACAACCTAATTTCTAGGCTCACCTATGTGCACCAACAACCTATGCTAAACAAGGCAAGCAACAACGTGATAGCTAGATATAAAACTTCAAGCACGAAGGCTATCACAATGTAAATTGCATAAGTAAAAGCTCGGGTATAAAAATAACCGAGGCACGTGGAGACGAGGATGTATTCCCGAGTTCATCCTTGTTAAGGGAGTACGTCTCGTTGGAGGGGTGTGAGCTCGCCACAAGAGGCCTACTCAAGATGCCACAAAGGCCTCACCATATTCTCCGATGAACCTCACCCAAGGGATTGGTTCACCTTCCACTATCGGAATCCTTCGAGGCAGAATCCGGAGCCTTTACAACTTTCTTGGGGCACACACCCACAACTCAATTGGGGGCTCCCAAATCGTGCCGAAGCTTCACAACTCGAAGTCTTCGCGGCACCACCACCGTCTAGGGTACACAATGCACCCAAGAGGCACAAAGCTCTTGGGAACACAATGCACCCAAGAGTAACAAGCTTCTCAACGTCGCTCTTCATGTATCACCGTAGGGAGAGCAACCTGATGCAACAAATGCAAGAGGCAAGAACGCACAAAGTGGTCAAATCCTTCACTCTCAAATTCCAACCAAGCAACAAATGCTTTGGGGGGAATGAGAGAGGAAGAACAAAGGGGATAAACACAAAGCAACCCCAAAATCTAGATCCACAAGTTTCCCTCACATAGAGGAGATTTTGATTGGTGGAATGGTAGATCTAGATCTCCTCTCTTGAATCCCTAAATTTGGGCAAGAATCCTTGGAGGGATTGAGAGGAATCAAGCTCACAAGTTTTGCAACAATGGAGGAGAGAGGAAATGAGCTGAAAAAGTGAGCAACCAAGTTTTGGGGAAGAAGGAGGCTTTTTATAGCCTCCCCCAAAAACTAGCCGTTGGAAAAAACGAGGGGACGGATATTCCGGGTTTAAGGGCCGGAACTTCCGGCCGGGGGCCGGATATTCCGGGGCTTACACCGGAACTTCCGGTGCCCCGAAAATTGCCGGAGCAAACCTCCGGTGCAAAGTTCCGGACCCCCACCAGAGAGAAAAGCGCAAAAGACTTAGCCAAATTTTCCTTGGGCCGGATATTCCGGACCCCCGGAAATTTCCGAGGAAACTTCCGGAGCAAATTTCCGGAACCTCTCCAGAGAGAAACGCGAAAAAGACACCGATGAACACCGCAGGCTCGGGCCGGCGAGGATGACGCGGGTGCGGGTCTGGGGCGGTGGTGATGTCGAGCCCCGGAGTCCCCGAGTCCCCGAGTCCCCGAGTTTCTCCGGGAGAGGGAGACAGTTGGCGCTTGGGACGGCGACGTCGATGTTGATGAAGAGGGGTCCCGTGCAGAATATGACTCCAGCCACTGTTTCCTGCCCCACGGTGGGTGCCAAATGTCGTGGGATGGACATATGCCTAAGTGTAGACTTATGAGGTGTGGGAGCAGCTTGCACAGCCGGCGGCATCTGCAGGCGGGATTGGGCACTAACGTGCAAACTGACACACGATATACCCAGGTTCGGAGCCCTCGTGGTGAGGTAACACTCCTACTCCTGCTTGTGTTCTTGCTTTATTCACGGTGGATGGGTTACAAACTTGCTCCTTGAGCTGTATATAATGATCCGGCTAGAACTGCCGGGTGAGTGGTCGAGGGTTTCTCGGACTAAGCAACTGAACTATCGACTGACCGACCCCTTTCTCGGGAGGCCGCACCCCCCTTATATAGGGCTGAGGAGGTGTTGTACACTGGTGGGTCCGGCTCATTACACACTGACAGGCGGGGGCCGGCTGCCCGACCCGGACTAGGCGGGTCCGGCTACATGTTTTCTTCCTTCCCACAGTGTCTTCCATCAGGCATAGTGGGCGCCGCACGGTATGGAGGCGCCGCTGTCGGGGACGTGCGAGGCCGGGTGGCGCGCTGCTGGTCCGGTCGGCTCGCTGTCGGGGACGTGCGAGGCCGGGTGGCGCGCCTCCAGTCTGGTTGGCTCCGGCGGGTGCGGGTCGGAGGGGTCTTCAGTATGGACTTCTCCTTTACGTCTTGTCGGTGTGGTCGGCGTCGTGCGGCAACTGTACCGGGCGTCATCGTTGTCGGGTCCTCCGTTTCTGGCTGGCAAGCGGCCAGCCGGACACTGCTTCTGGGTGGCCAGCCGGACAGGGCTTCAAGGCAACCAGCCGACCAGGCAGATGCCCAGCCAGCCAGGTCTTCACGTCTTCGGGCAGCCAGACAGGTTGGCCAGCCGGACGTGGCCAACCAGCTGCTAGATCTTGTCGAGTCGTGGACTTTGGTATATCGGGGGATCATCCTCCCGACAGGATCAAACTGATTTCCCCCCGACATGTACACTCCAACATGACACGGGCGTATTGGCGATTGCACATACTCCTCCTCAATTCCATATCCAAGACGATCTTCAAATAAAGGCAAGAATGACTCTGAATCAGCATCATAGTCTGGCTCCGAACCTGGCTCTGACAGCATCTCCGACTCCTTTGTGGGAACCTGCTGCTCCTCTTGTTCGACGATTATGCCGACTTCTGATGTGCCAACGGACTCCTCTCCATCGGACTCGACAATAGTCGTTGCTTCTGAAACATAATCTAACTCGTTAACTCGGGTACCTGATGTGTTGACCATGCCAACGAACACGTTGATCTTGCCGAAGATGAACTGGTAGCCTTACTCAACTTCATCCATCTCCGAGCTCCATCCGTAGTCGTCAATCTCCGTCTCGCCGTACTGGTTGGTGTAGATCATGCCGATGGCGAGCTTCTCCATACCTCGGCAAGCTTCTCCTGTGATCTCAACTCCTTTCATCACCGGCCCCACGGTGGGCGCCAACTGTCGTGGGGTTGTCACGGCAAGTACTTCCTCCGGGAAGCTAAGTTGTGGGGCCATGGCGACTAGGAACACAGGAGCTGGTAAATATCGGCGAGGGACAAGGAGTTTACCCAGGTTCAGCCCCTCTTGAAAGAGGTAAAGACCTACTTCCTACTTGTTCTTTATTGCCTGGTGTTGATATTGATTACAAGGTTCCGATCTCGCTAACTCGAGACTTGGCGACTGCGGGACTTGAGGGCTTATGAGACTTGTCTGAGCTTATCGATCTAAGGTCCAGGAACCCCCTTATAAAGGCGGCCGGGTCCCTGAACTTACAAACTATGCCGAGTTACACCTTGAACACGAAGTCCTACTCTAGGTCCTTGCCTTCCAAGTTGGTACTCCGGGTTGTATTAAGACTCCGGTCTTTGCCGTGTTCTTTTCCTTCTGCTAACTCGTGGCGGGCTTCCGGCTTGTACCTTGCCCAGCCCATGTTGCTTGAAGTGTAACCCGGCTTGGGCCTTCTTGGTCTTGGCGGGTCCACTTTCCGGCTCCATGGGCCTACCCGGAAAGTATCCCCCCATCAGTCCCCGTCGGCCCTCGTCCGACCTATGATTCCGATATGGTATATTACTTTTTATAACTATTTGTTTCTTTCAGTGTTTATGATAAAATTATGCCGACCAATTTGACATAGATATTTTTATTTAGGACATATGTGAACCGGAAATTCCTATCGACTTGCAACTATATGTCGAGAAGTTAAATATAGTTGAAAAAGAAAACCATGATTTGAAAGAAAAGTTGAAAAGAATTGAAGAAGAGAAGATGAGATTGGAGTTGGATGTTGCCGATATCATCCATGATCACAAGATCAAGATGGATGTGATGCATTTGAAGATTAGAAAGATTAGAAAATATACCATTGATTAAGAGGCTTGGTATCTTTATGCAGTTGGATCGGTTATTACCTTAGTTGCGATTTCGATCGCATTTTTTTATATTTAAATGCTTTAGATAGTTGTATGTTAATTTCAATGTATGTTAGTTTCAATGTAAGTGTTTAGACATGAAACGTTTGCAATGTAATAGGATATAGCGTGTCGAGTATGCTACTCCGTGTGTAGCAGTGGTCAGTACACCGGATCCCGTTTCCTTGTTGAGGTGCCGGAGGGTCATACAAGTTTACTGGTATGGACAATCTATTTTTGTTCATACATCTTGTTACTATGTACCTAATATGACGTTTCATAGGGTGTACCGTGCAATATACGGTTGCAGTTTAACGAGCTGGTCGGTAACATCGTGAATTTTGATGTTCACGGGACCAAATACAAGACAAAAGTGAGGAAAGAAAGAAAGAACTGCCGGGTTCTACGGGGACCGTTTGGCGGAGCTCATCGTCACGAAAAATCTGAGCGCATGTGATCTCCTTCACTTTAATATGGCCGGACCACAACCTCGAATCAGCATTTTCTATTTTGGCAATGATGATTCCGAGAATGTGGTGAGTATAGACGCGAGTGATGAGGAGGAGGATGCTGAGAGTGGTGAGGAGGATGACGACCCATTGAAGCATGTCGTCATCGCCCAAAGAGTCACTCTAAGTGATCGTGAGACATAGTATCTTCTTCAGAGACTCCCCCCCCCCCCCCCCCGAGATAGCTACATCGGAGTGCCTTTCGTGCATCGTCTGACGACCACTAATATCAACGGAAATAACATGGTACGTATGTTGTTTTATGAGATGATCGTTGCGGGAATATTTGACATAGTTGTTTTCTTCTTTGTTTTTTCTTTTTCTTCAAATGCCGATGATTAAAATGTTGTGGCACTAGGTGGTAAGTCTGCAGGTCTTGTGAGCCTTGTGATATGCACAAATACAAGTCTTGTGCATCCTACTTGGCTCACAAGATCCTGCAGGTCTACTTGTGTGTCCGACCTAAAGTATGAGGCGCAAATCCAAGTCATTTTTATTTAGTTTTGTACTGTTTTTTCAATAATGCTATTGATTAAAATATTGTGGCACTATGCGATTCAGGATGGTGCTGGCGAACCTTGTGATATGCACAAATAAGCATCTTGTACATTCTACTTGGTTCGCTCGCTCCGTCCCTGAAATGTGTGTCCAATCTAAATATATATGAGGCACAAATCTGAAATCATTTTGGTTGTTCTCTCTTTTTCCTAATGCCGATGATTAAAATGTTGTGATACTATGTGATTCAGGGTGGTGCTAGCGGACCTTGTGATATGCACAACTACAAATCTTGTGCATCCTCTACTTGGTCCGCTTGCCCCGTCCCTGATCAATGTGTGTCCAGTCTAAATATATATGAGGCACAAATCTGAAATCATTGTTCATCGTTTGACGACCACTAATATCAACGGAAATAACATGGTGTGTATGTTGTTTTATGTTCTTGCAGAAATTACATTGGTATACGACATGGAGAGGCAGGAAGGGTCACCGCCATTCAGTACATCACGAACAGTGACGGCCGCATTGTGTTCAACTCTCAAGCGTGGAGGGAGTTCTATTCTCCCCGTCATTTGGAGGGTGGGCAAGCTATCCTCATCACTCTGAGAAACAGTGATATAGACAACTTGGATGTGTTGTTGGTAATAAACTATCTATAGACTAATTTGCAAGTTGAGAGTAGTTTGCAAGTTGAGAATAATTTGCAAGTTGAGAGTAGTTTGCAAGTTGCAAGTTCATGTCCTTGCAATTTGGCTTATGTAAATTGACTTATGTATGTTTGTTGAATGGCATATCCACTGCCGCTGCTATTGCTTGGAATTCTTCTGTTTTCTAAGAATTTTGCTGATTATTACCATTTATTGTATAGCCATTCGCTATATATATTAAATATTAATAGAGCTGATTGCTGAAAATGAAAATCACCGGCATTTCCACAAAGAAGGACACGCCGGTGATCCGACGGACATTACAGGCGTATAAGCCCCCGTCAGTGATGGCTGGGTTATTATCGGCACGGATGTGGACTCGTCGATGATTCAGAATAGCACTGGCGTGACGTTACCGCAGTGGCGGACCCAGAAACTTTCGGAAGCCTGGGCAAACGAGTTTAAAAAGCCAATTTTTCTGACAAAATCATTATAGAAAGTAGTAAATCACAAAGTATATATCGTCGGCAAGCCCGGGCGGCCGCCCGGGCTGGAGGGACGGTAGATCCGCCCATGGTTACCGGCGTGCGCGTTTCTCGCCGGTGAACTAAAAAACGCCACGCCCGTGATTAGCTGTTCCCTTGTAGTGAATGACCGTCCAGTGTTGAGCAAAATACGTCCATCCACTACACTGATACCCATTAACGTGGTCCTGTCAAGCGTACTCTGGCAAGAACATTCCAAGGTCTATCCAATAAACCACAGTACAAGCCTGATTGTCCCTCAATCCCTCATGATCCATACATCAATTGTATCCGTGTCCCGGGACACGCAGTCATTCTCATGTTTGCACGGGAGCCTTGGAAGACCTCAAATTTTCCACCCATAGCAGTAGTGCTGAAAACCACTAGCTCGCACTCCGCGAAGGAAGGCTTAAGCTTCACTATCCAGTAAATCTTGCCTTTAACATATGAAGGTGGGATATCAGCCACTGGCCTAGATGGAGGGGCGATCTTGATCCATTTGTTCTGAATTTGTAGGTGTCTCATATCGCACCGATGACGTTTTTCTCTGTATAGGAAAGATACACCAGCACATAATCATTGTTATTGGAGTCGAACCCTAACCCCAAGGGAATGGTGCCGAAAGGAGAATTTTCTTCGGCTCGTAGGAAGTCATGGTAACCAATGGCAAGATTGTACGGAAATTCAGAGCCATTGCAGCTCCCCATGTTGAGGCCATGGCAAGGCTGTGAACATTCAAATGGTCCAGATGTTGTTTCAGGCAAAAACATGGGACCGATGATGCCATTCACATTAGCGAACGAGCGAAAGGAGCGATCCATGACAAACTTGAGCCAAGGGGGTCTGTTGATCAAGTTTGCATGGATCGTGTGGGATCGGATGAAACGCTTCGTGGTGATTAGTGCACGCCACTCCCTGCACACAAGGCTTAGTTCTGCAACTGTCTGACCAAGCTTTTGTCGACGGTGACGAGAAGACCATCTCTTCAATGGTGCGGCCCACGGGCACAAGACTCTCCTCGAATAGGGCTGGTGCTGAGAAACGGCCGTGTTAAAATAGGTCTAGCTTGTCATGTATTTGTACACGTATTGTACGTATGTAACCCTGCTGATCATTATATATAAAGAAGAGACGTGGAGAGGCTTTGCCCCACGGAAACCCTAAACACTTTGTCTTTAACTTGGTATCAGAGCCTAACCCTAGGCTTCTCTTCCGCTGCCGCCGCCGCCGCTGCAACCCTAGCCGCGCCGCCGCTTTCCGCCGCAGCCGCCGCCGCACTCACCTGCTGCCGCCGATGTTGCCGCGATGACCACCACTTCAGCACTCACGCTGTCCACCTCCCCGGCTCTCTCCACCACCGTCGTCGGCCCTGTGATCGAGCCGCCTTCCGCCTCGACGGTGATGTCCGTGCTCCCCACCATCGCCGTCCGTCTCAACGGCAGTAACTTCATGTTGTGGAAGGCTCTGTGCCTTCCCAGTCTCGCTGGTGCCCGTCTCCATGGTTTCCTCGACGGGTCGGCGAAGGCGCCGCCCGCTACCATCAAGCAGGGAACTGGTGATGCTGCGGTCGATGTCACCAACCCCGACTATGCGCAGTGGTGGACCCTGGACCAGAAGGTCCTCGGCCACCTTCTCTCCTCGATGCATGAGGACATCTCAGCGCAGCTCATCGGCTGCACCACGGCTGCGGCGGCCTGGAGCGCCGTCCACGCCATGTACACCGCCGAGAACAGCGCCGGCGTCCGAGCTCTTCGTCGGCAGATCCAAGGGCTCCGGAAGGACGACAAGCCCGCCGCCGAGTACATGCAGAAGGTGAGATCCCTCGCCGATGCGTTGGCCGCGGCTGGATCTCCTCTTCGCGATGACGAGGTCATCGACATCATGCTGGGCGGGCTCGGCCGTGACTTCAACCCCATCGCCGCCGGCATGGGATTTACGGGGGTCCCCGTCACGATCGGGACGTTCTACTCACAGGTCCTGAACTTCGAGTCCCTCCAGAAGCAACAAGCGGAGGTCGCGGACTGGTCATCCTCCGCAAATCTCGCGTCGCGCCCGGTCTACTCTACCAATTCCGGGCGCCCGTACGACAATCGCCCTCCTGGTGGCGGCCGCCCCGCGGGTGGTGCACCACAGGGGCAACACGGCCCTGTCCAGGGAGGCTACGGGCAGGGGACCGGTGGCCAAGGAGGTCCGGACCGTCGACGCAATGACGGCAACGGTGGCAATGGCCGCAATGGAGGAGGTAACGGTGGCGGCAACGGCCGCAACCGCCGCTGGCGCCCCCAGTGTCAGATTTGTAAAAACTGGGGGCATGAGGCTGGTGACTGCCGCAAGCGCTATGATCAGGACCAGCGCACCGGCAACGCTACATCGTGATGGGGTCGCAGCATAAAAAACAAAAAATTTCCTACGCAGCAAGCGGAATAAACCCCAAGGATCTAGACCTACTAGATGGAGGTAGCGAAGATGAGATCCAATCTCTTACCCTTGAAGATCAACAAACGCGTTTTGTCGGTGCAGGGGTTGGCTAGTCGATCCCCGCAACTAGACTCATCTAGTCGCGAGGAGATGTATTTCCTCGAAGTCCAATTCAATGAAGTGCCACGACGGGCAGCACCTCCGCGGTATCCACACATACGGCTCGATGTAGATCTCCGCCTTCTTGATCCCGCAAGCAAGGTGGAGATGGCTAGATGGATCTCGGCACCACGACGGTTGTGGTGGCGTTGATGGTGTAGTCTCCACGAGCATGGCTTCGCCAAGCCAAGCAAGAGGAGGGGGAGTAGATGGCGGCAGCCCTCCGGGAGGGAGAGGTGGCGCGGCAATAGAGGAGGTGGAGATTGCGGCAGCCCTTCGGAAGAGGTGGCGCAAGAGGTGGAGGTGGAGGAGCAAGGGAGTGCGGCTAGGGTTTCCATCAAGGCTACCCCAAGTGTGCCGCACCCCTCCTCCTTTTATAGGTGGAGGGGGCAAGGGGGGGTGCGCCCCAAAAACCCTTTCTAGGGCCGGCGGCCAAGGGGAGGCTTGCCCCCCAAGGCGCCCCCTTTAGGGTTTGCCCCCCTTTGGGCCCCTTGGCCCTTTGGTTGGCCGGTTTGGCCCATATGGGCCATTGTGTGGTGCGGCTGGCCCAAGTGGCTAGCTGCACCCCTTTGGTCCATGTGGGCCCCATATCTTATGTGGGTCCCACTTCTAGACTCCTCTAGAACTTTCTAGAACCTTCCGGTACCCTACCGAAATATTCCGGAACTTTTCCGATACCTCCGGAAACCACTTTCCATATATGAATCTTATTCTCCGGACTCTTTCGGAACTCCTCGTGACGTCCGGGATCCCATCCGAGACTCTGAATCACCATTCATGCATACCATCAATTATCTCATCGCTAACCCTAGCTACATCGGAGCGTTAAGTGTTTGACCCTACGGGTTCGAGAACATGCAGACATGATCATATCAATAATCAATAGCGGGACCGGGATGCCCTTATTGACTCCTACATATTCAACGAAGTTCCTTATCGATTGAACCACGATGCCGGAGATTCTTAATCTCATATACGATTCCCTTTGTCTCACCGATATTTAATTTGCCCGAGATTTGATCGTCGATATCTCCATATCTAGTTCTATCTCGTTACCTGGCAAATTCTCTTTACTCGTCCATAATATAGGATCTCCGTGATTAACACTTAATCACATGGTTGCAACCTTTCTGATGCTATATTACCGAGAGGGCCCAGAGATATCTTTTCCGTCACAAGGAAGGACAAATCCCAGTCTTGATTCATGTCACCCAACAAATACCATCGGAGATACCTGAAAGCCACCTTTATAATCACCCAGTTACGAAGTGACGTTTGATGTCCACAAAGTATTCCTCCGGTAAACGGGAGTGACATAATCTCATGGTCTAAGGAAACTATACTTGGCATACAAAAAGTGTTGGCAATAAAACTGTTGTGACACGATCAATTGCAACTCTTTATTATTTGGGTCTTGTCCATCATATCATTACTCCTAATGATATGACTCCGTTATCAAGTGACTATAACAAGTCCATGGTTAGGAAACTCTAACCATCTCTTGACTAACGAACTAGTCCAGTAGAGGCTTACTAGGGATACCTGGTGTTTATATTCCACACATGTATTATGTTTCCATTTAATACAATTATAGCATGGAGAATAAACTATTATCATAAACATGAATATGCTAATAAACCATTTTATTATTGCCTCTAGGGCATATTCCCAACAGTCTCCCACTTGCACTAGAGTCAATAATCTAGTTTACATTTTCTCGATCCAACACTCATGGTGTCTAACACTCATGGAGTCTCTGTGCTGATCATGTTTGCTCGTGGAAGAGGTTCTGCCCGTGTTCTGTACTACACAGTTCTTTATGTTCTTTGCAAAACGTTAATGTCACCTAATTTGACATTACTTTATCATCTCATGATAAACCTATTATCATCACATGATAATTCACATCATCACATGATGAATATAATATATTTGGTTAGAGAGTGAGATTTTCGTTTCCCATTATGCCTACATGACGTATGATCAGTCAAGAGAACTTTCACATAGCATGTGCACCTGGAACTCACTCAGTCTTGAAACAAAATTTCTCAAACCATAATATTATATCTTTTAATCCTTGAATTAATCATATACTCCTATATGTTGTAGACTCACAAATCGACAGTGCTATCATGTCACTTCGATATTTTCGATCATGCTTTTGCTGCGCTACTGACTTTAAGAGATCTCCAATCTAGTTTGGTTTTATGACTTAAACCAAGTCTACCAATCTCTAGATTCCTTTATCTCATCTTCATGTTAAAATGACTCCTCATTCTAAATCGTTCTTCTAACCAAGAACTTGGGTCACATATCGTCAAATACAAACACATGGTTCTTATATGTTTTAGACCTATGAACAATTCATAGCGAATTCTAACATATCCTCCAACCATCATTTTTGTACTGAGTTATCAACTCAATGTTTCACCTATTTTTCACAAGCAGATGAACCTTTCTTCTCTTGTTTTATTTTGAACTCCTTCAAAATCTTACTTAGGTTAAACATCCTGACATAATGCTTTATCAAACATATCTATCCTCCATAGATACATCCATCTCCATGGATATTTGACTAACTTCATAAGTTATACGTTGGTTCCTGACTTATTTACAACATTTATGAAATCTCCATTTCACTCAAACAAGATGTTGTAAACTCCCACTCAAATATACACCATACACATATTAAATTGTGAAACCACTTTGGCTCCCACTCAGAAATATGTTATCCTTATATTTGACCATGATTAACTAGCTCCCACTCAAACATATGTCTCCACATATTTTGATCTTGGAAAATAGTTTTTGCTCTGACTTAATATATGTCACCACATATTTTAATTAGATCACACTCGTGTATTTTCTCGATATTTTGGACACCTCCAAAAATCTTAATTAACTATTAATATCGAGAACTCTTTATACGAACACTAGTACTCTACTAGCTTTAAGTTTTATTTATTCTCTACAAAACACCTTTTGAGGAATAAATATGTGAAACATCACTTTCACAAAATCAAGCAACAATTACTTTGTGATTTAAACTTAACATCGAATGACTCTTAGTCACTTTCGTATTTAAGGTTTCTATTTCTTCTTTGTAGTTTCGTAGGTATGTCTTGTTTCTCAAACATGAAAGTAAATCATGAATATTATTTTGTAACCTGACAAAATTTTATATTCTTGAATCCTACTTTTCTTTAGACAAGCTAAACCGAAATTCAATGATCACCATCATCAATTCCTTTATGTGTCAAGTTTTAACCAACATAGCACTTTACATATGTGCCACTTGATACATAAACAAGCAAGGTTTTAGCTTTTCCATTCCATCAATTCTTTTATCAATGAAACCTTTTCACGATAAATCCACTAAAACATTTAACACAATCAACAATTGATTTGTCCCTTTTAGTCTCTCATTGTGGAATCTCTATTCATAGTCACATATGAATATACTACAAACTTTATTTGCAATAGTTTCTAATTATCTCATAATTAATGAAACCACTGTTTCACATAACTCATATGCGAAATGCAAATCATTAAATAGATCCTTATTTCTAAACAGAGTGTTTATCAAATAAATCTAAATGCTATTATTAAACCCCCGAAGTAAAACCCTTCTTTGAGACCACACAATATCAAATAGTGTGTGATTACAATATCTTAGGACATATCAAACTCCTTTGAAATATTCTAAACATTGTAATTTGTGATAACACTTGTCACAAGTCCACATACTAACATATAACTCAAATATTTCGTCTCTTTTGATCAAATCATAAAGACTCAATTTTCTTGTTAACTTAATATCCTAAACTCCAGAATTTTTATTTGATCTCATCAAATATCATAACTCGAATAAATACACCTATTTAATCATTTCATTTATGATGGAGTTCACAAAATAATGACATCTCACATTTGCTGAAAATACAACCAACACTTGTGTTTATCTTCGGTTACTTCCAAAGGGTGGCATTTTTAGTCATACTCCTTCAACAAGGCGCATTGATAAAACATCAAAATGTTTATTCAATATTTAGCACAACTAAAACAATTGTCATTATTAAGTTTTGGATATTTTAGTATGTCACATATTTTATAAATGTTCAACCAATTTATCATCTAGATTATAATAAGAATAACACACTTATAATCGAAAACTTGTGATTTCCAAAAAAGGATCACTCATGAAAATAGAACAACCATTGTCTTTAACATGAATAACCGTCTCACATAAGCAAGACACACTAATTAAAATCACACTTAATTCGATTACAAAACTTATTCAAATCCTCTAATCCAAATGATAAATGTAGAGACAGATCGTTGCCAGCATCAACTCCTTGATTGCCATTATTCCACAACGTCTTCCCATATCCTTTATGCAAATCTCAAGCAGCAGGTTCTGTTTTCATAAAACAGAATGAGTATCAAATACTTATCGGAACCGCCACAATTGCAATTTGGACTTAAACACTTATAACATGTATATCACTATATACTTTCTGCATTGTCAACTTCTCTTGCTATGGGTTCCACTTTGACATAACGTAGCCGAGACACAAACTCATAGAAAGTGATCAAATCCCTTCCTATGACATAGTCTCCGACATAATTCTTGAAGCTGGGGAGAAGCAAGCGTATCACCCCATCTATCGCGAAACCGTCATTCATCTCGTGGTTCCAAACAAGCACTAGACGATGATGTATCTCATGCATTATCCTCAGGTGTTGTTCCAAGCAAGTGTTCTCTTCCATCTTGAGTGAAAGAAAACCGTTCAGACATTTGAACCTTACAATTCTAACTTGTGCTGAAAAACTATTTTTCAGCTCATCAACAATCTCCATTGCAATCAAGTTCTTGAATTGTCTACTTAGGTCAGAATTCATGAAGGTGCACATCATCCACTTGACTTTCAAGTAGGTGGTTCAAAACCACTCCATGTATTCTTCATAGCTTGCAGAAAAATTTAGGTTTATCTCCTATTGGTTCTTCTAGCACGTAGAGCTCAGCATTGGTGTGTAGGACTTCTCTCAGACGCAGGTACCACTTAACAAAATTGACCCATCGAGACGCAGTTTTTCAGCAACGAACAGACTACCGTAGTCAACCATGATCTATAAGGATTTTTGCAAAGACATCTGGACTTTTGTTTATAATAATTTTTAGTTCATCTTAATGAACTCCCACTAAACTCAACATCTCTCTGGTTGTTTAGTGACACACAATCCAAATCCACTACACCACAACCGATCATCACGTGAGATGATGTAGCTTCAATGGTGAACATCACCATGTTGATCATATCATCCATATGACTCGTGTTTAGCCTTTCGGCTCTTGTGTTCCGAGGCCATGTCTGTACATGCTAGGCTCGTCAAGGAAACCGTAGTATTTCCGCGTGTGTAAATCTGGCTTACACCCGTTGTATGTGAACGTTGAATCTATCACACCCGATCATCACGTGGTGCTTCGAAACGAAGATCTTTGGCAACGGTGCATACTAGGGGAGAACACATCTTGATATTAACATGAGAGATCACCTTATCATGCTACCGTCACGATCACATCTAAGCATAACAATAAGGTGCATAAAAGGATTAACATCACATGCAATTCATAATTGTGATATGATATGGCCTTTCTTCTTGTGCCTTTGATCTCCATCTCCAAAGCACTGGCATGATCTCCATCACCACCGGCATGATCTCCATCATTGCGGCGCCATCACCATGGTTGTCCACCAACTATTGCAACTACAACTAATGCTACTCTTAGCAATAAAGTAAAGCAATTACATGGTGATTCAATGACACGCAGGTCACATAAAATAAAAGACAACCATATGGCTCCTGCCGGTTGCCGTACTCATCGACATGCAAGTCGTGAAAGATTACAAACATGATCATTGCATACATTATCACAAATCACATATTGGCCATACCACATCACATGACCCCCTCTGCAAAAACAAGTTAGACGTCCTCTACTTTGTTTATGCAATTTTTACGTGGCTTGGGTCAACGAGATAGAACCGTTCTAATCTACGCAAAACCACAACAGTGATATAGTAGTTGCTTATTTACTCATCCTTTTGAAAGGCCTTCCATTGAAAATTGCATCTTCACTAAAGCAAGAGAAACAGACACCCGCCAGCCACTTATGCAAAACAAGTTGCATGTCAGTCGTGGAACCGGTCTCTCGTGCGTGGACGAGTAAGGTTGGTCCGGGCCGCTTCATCTCACAATACCGCAAAGACGCAAAGTGCACGCGAGAAGGTAGCAACATAAAATATCAACGCCCACAACACTTGTGTTCTAATCGCACCAACATCTACGAACAGATCTAGGCTCTGATACCACTGATGGGGTCGCAGCATAGAAAACAAAAATTTTCCTACGCAGCAAGCGGAATAAACCCCAAGGATCTAGACCTACTAGATGGAGGTAGCGAAGATGAGATCCAATCTCTTACCCTTGAAGATCAACAAACGCGTTTTGTTGGTGCAGGGGTTGGCTAGTCGATCCCCGCAACTAGACTCATCTAGTCGCGAGGAGATGTATTTCCTCGAAGTCCAATTCAATGAAGTGCCACGACGGGCAGTACCTCCGCGGTATCCACACATACGGCTCGATGTAGATCTCCACCTTCTTGATCCCGCAAGCAAGGTGGAGATGGCTAGATGGATCTCGGCACCACGACGGATGTGGTGGCGTTGATGGTGTAGTCTCCACGAGCATGGCTTCGCCAAGCCAAGCAAGAGGAGGGGGAGTAGATGGCGGCAGCCCTCCGGGAGGGAGAGGTGGCGCGGCAATAGAGGAGGTGGAGATTGCGGCAGCCCTTCGGAAGAGGTGGCGCAAGAGGTGGAGGTGGAGGAGCAAGGGGGGTGCGGCTAGGGTTTCCATCAAGGCTACCCCAAGTGTGCCGCACCCCTCCTCCTTTTATAGGTGGAGGGGGCAAGGGGGGGTGCGCCCCAAAAACCCTTTCTAGGGCCGGCGGCCAAGGGGAGGCTTGCCCCCCAAGGCGCCCCCTTTAGGGTTTGCCCCCCTTTGGGCCCCTTGGCCCTTTGGTTGGCCGGTTTGGCCCATATGGGCCATTGTGTGGTGCGGCTGGCCCAAGTGGCTAGCTGCACCCCTTTGGTCCATGTGGGCCCCATATCTTATGTGGGTCCCACTTCTAGACTCCTCTAGAACTTTCTAGAACCTTTCGGTACCCTACCGAAATATTCCGGAACTTTTCCGATACCTCCGGAAACCACTTTCCATATATGAATCTTATTCTCCGGACTCTTCCGGAACTCCTCGTGACGTCCGGGATCCCATCCGAGACTCTGAATCACCATTCATGCATACCATCAATTATCTCATCGCTAACCCTAGCTACATCGGAGCGTTAAGTGTGTGACCCTACGGGTTCGAGAACATGCAGACATGATCATATCAATAATCAATAGCGGGACCGGGATGCCCTTATTGACTCCTACATATTCAACGAAGTTCCTTATCGATTGAACCACGATGCCGGAGATTCTTAATCTCATATACGATTCCCTTTGTCTCACCGATATTTAATTTGCCCGAGATTTGATCGTCGATATCTCCATATCTAGTTCTATCTCGTTACCTGGCAAATTCTCTTTACTCGTCCATAATATAGGATCTCCGTGATTAACACTTAATCACATGGTTGCAACCTTTCTGATGCTATATTACCGAGAGGGCCCAGAGATATCTTTTCCGTCACAAGGAAGGACAAATCCCAGTCTTGATTCATGTCACCCAACAAATACCATCGGAGATACCTGAAAGCCACCTTTATAATCACCTAGTTACGAAGTGACGTTTGATGTCCACAAAGTATTCCTCTGGTAAACGGGAGTGACATAATCTCATGGTCTAAGGAAACTATACTTGGCATACAAAAAGTGTTGGCAATAAAACTGTTGTGACACGATCAATTGCAACTCTTTATTATTTGGGTCTTGTCCATCATATCATTACTCCTAATGATATGACTCCGTTATCAAGTGACTATAACAAGTCCATGGTTAGGAAACTCTAACCATCTCTTGACTAACGAACTAGTCCAGTAGAGGCTTACTAGGGACACCTGGTGTTTATATTCCACACATGTATTATGTTTCCATTTAATACAATTATAGCATGGAGAATAAACTATTATCATAAACATGAATATGCTAATAAACCATTTTATTATTGCCTCTAGGGCATATTCCCAACACATCGACCGTCTCCAACGAGCACTTCTGGCATCTGGACACGGGTGCCACCGATCACCTAACGAGTGATCTCGAGCGTCTTCAGGTTCATGAGCGCTACGGCGGGAAGAATCAAGTGCAGGTGGCAAATGGTGCAGGTTTGTCTATTTCGCACATTGGTCACTCTAAATTACCTGGTTCATCTCTTCACTTGAAGAATATCCTTCATGTTCCGCATATTAGCAAACACCTTCTATCTGTTTTTCGTCTTGTCAGTGACAATGATGTTTTCATTGAATTTCACCGTTCTTTCTTCCTTGTTAAGGACAAGGCCACACGGAGAGTTCTTCTTCGCGGTAGAAGCCATGGTGGTCTCTATCCCATCCCGCTTGGTCGTGCATCATCCGCGTCTTCCCGCCAAGCGTCTTCCAGCACCCGCGTCACCACCGCCCAGTGGCATCATCGTCTTGGCCACCCCACCAATAATGTAGTTCAAAACATTGTTAGGGATAATGATTTAGAGTGTTCTTCCAATAATCAGACTTCAGTTTGTGATGCTTGTCAATGTGCTAAAAGTCGACAATTGCCTTATCATGCTTCTCACCGTGTTTCTACTATGCCTCTTGAGTTAGTTCACTCCGATGTTTGGGGTAAAGCTATTGCATCTTCCGGGGGGTATCAGTACTATGTTAGCTTCGTCGATGATTTCTCTCGTTTTGTTTGGATCTATCTCCTCAAGCATAAGTCTGATGTTGAGCACGTGTTCTATGAGTTCCAGAATCATGTTGAGCGTCAATTAGACACTAAAATCAAAGCCGTTCAGTCGGATTGGGGTGGTGAGTACCATCGGTTGAATCGCTATTTTCAGCGCACCGGCATCGTCCATCGCGTCTCGTGCCCTCACACCTCGCAGCAAAACGGGGTGGCCGAGCGCAAGCACCGTCACTTGGTAGAGACGGGCCTGGCTCTCTTAGCTCATGCTTCCCTCCCTTTGCGTTTTTGGGATGAAGCCTTTCTTACGGCCTGCTATCTCATTAACCGCATGCCCACACCTGTTTTACAACAGGATACACCAGTTCATCGGCTTTTCAAAGTCCAACCAGACTATTCGTTTCTTCGCACCTTTGGCTGCGCATGCTGGCCTAGCTTGCGTAAGTACAACGCCCATAAGCTCTCGTTCCGTTCTACTATGTGCGTTTTTCTAGGGTATAGTTCCATGCACAAAGGGTATAAGTGTTTGGATCGCTCCACGGGTCGGATCTATATCTCTCGTGATGTCGTCTTCGATGAGTCCGTTTTTCCTTATGCATCTCCAGGTGTCACGGTTGATGTTTCTACTCTCGCGGACGCGCTATCCTATCCTTCCGATGAACCGGTTATGAGTACCACTATGCGCAAATATGACATGTCTTATTTGTCCACTGACATGCCTATTCCAGGCAGTTCCTCTTCTGTACAGGACACCACCGAGGCCGCCGCTTCTCCGTCGCCTGTGATCGACGTGCATGGCGCCCCGGCGATCGACGTGCATGCGGGGACGCGCGACCCGAGGTCGCCTGCCGCGCCTTCCCCGCCCGCGTCTGGGCTGCCCGATGCAACACGCTCCTCTGGGCCGCCCTCGCCTGGGCCGGCTCATGGCTGCTCCCGGCCGGTCTCCTCCTCTGCAGATGACCAGCCTGCGTTGCCTATTGTCGAAGGCGGTTCTGTCCCTTCGACCGCGACGCCTATGGCTGGTCCTGGACATGCTATGGTCACTCGCACGCGGGATCAGACGCGCCGTGAGAAGAAGTACACTGATGGCACGGTGCGCTATGACACCAGTCGGCGCGCTTTCTTTGCGACGCCCGTGTCTCATCGCGATGCTCTTCGCGACACCGCTTGGCGCGCTGCAATGTCTGATGAGGTCGCTGCTCTCCATCATACCAAGACTTGGGTCTTGGTTCCTCGCCCTCCTGGTGTTAATATCGTCGGCAGCAAGTGGATTTTTAAGACCAAATATCGCCCCGATGGTTCTATTGACAAGCATAAGGCTCGTCTCGTTGCTCGTGGCTTCACACAGCAGCATGGCATTGACTACGGTGACACGTTCAGTCCTGTCGTCAAACCAGCTACAGTTCGGCTGGTCCTCTCTCTTGCGGTCTCTCGCGGGTGGAGTCTTCGACAAGTTGATGTTAGTAATGCCTTCCTTCATGGTTTTCTATCGGAGGATGTGTACATGCAGCAGCCCCCTGGTTTTGAGGATGAGCAGCATCCATCTCATGTGTGTAAGCTGCAGCGAGCTCTCTACGGTCTGAAACAGTCACCTCGTGCTTGGTATGCTCGGCTGAGTGCTCTCTTGTCGGATCTTGGTTTTGTTCCATCCAAGGCCGATACGTCTTTATTCACTTTCTCTCGAGATGGTGTTCAAATGCATATGCTGGTGTATGTCGACGACATTGTGATTGCTGGATCTACTCCGGGAGCAGTTGATGGTCTCGTTCGCTCCCTGTCTGCTAGTTTTCCCATTAAGGATCTTGGCAAGTTGGAGTATTTTCTGGGTCTCGAGGCGTCCTACAATTCAGGGGGGATAACTGTCACTCAACGGAAGTATGCATTGGATCTTTTGCACCGTGTGAGTATGGAGAATTGTAGTCCTACCGCTACACCGCTGGCTGCCACAGAGCGTCTTGCTCGTGAGTCTGGCACTCCTCTTGGTACTGATGATTCTTTCCGGTATCGCAGTGTTGTTGGAGGTCTTCAGTATTTGACTCTTACTCGTCCAGACATCTCTTTTGCGGTGAATAAAGTATGCCAGTTCCTCTCACATCCGACTGACGTTCATTGGGAATCAGTCAAGCGTATTCTACGATATGTCAAAGGGACACTGCATACAGGGCTGAGTTTCCGCAAGTCTACCTCCACCAGTATTAGTATTTTCACTGATGCGGATTGGGCAGGATGCGTTGATGATCGTCGATCCACGGGAGGTTTTGCTGTCTTTGTTGGACCGAACCTCATCTCCTGGAGCTCGAAGAAACAGCCCACTGTCTCAAGATCAAGTACAGAGGCAGAGTATAAGGCACTTGACAATGGAGCTGCTGAAGCTATATGGATAGAGTCCCTACTCACGGAGTTAGGAGTATCCCAGCAGCGTACTCCCATACTGTGGTGTGATAACTTAGGAGCTACATACCTGACCGCCAACCCAGTCTTTCACGCACGTACTAAACACATTGAGATCGATTTCCATTTTGTGCGAGAGCGCGTGGCTTCTGGAGCTCTTCAGGTTAGGTTTATCTCTTCTGATGATCAGCTGGCTGATGTCTTCACTAAACCAGCCACTCGACAGATGCTAGACCGTTTTAGAACCAATCTAAACCTTGTACATAGTAGCAGTTCAGATTGAGGGGGAGTGTTAAAATAGGTCTAGCTTGTCATGTATTTGTACACGTATTGTACGTATGTAACCCTGCTGATCATTATATATAAAGAAGAGACGTGGAGAGGCTTTGCCCCACGGAAACCCTAAACACTTTGTTTTTAACTGGCCGGAGATGCCAATTTCTGGCTTGTACAAAATCTCCGGTGTGCCGATGTGAGGATCTACCGTAAACACCTTGCAAGTATCTGTCCCAAACATAATCTTCTTCTTCTTCCCGTTATCAACATTAAGCATCCTGAGTGGAGCTATCCAGCTGGTCCTGGCGGGTTGCAGCAGCATGCTGCGGTCAGGTTGCGACCAACGGATCAATGCAGCAAATTTGCTCCCAGTGCTATGCCTGTGCGGTCTCTGGGGCTCAGGATCAGCCTTCCGCCATGACTCGCATCTTCTGCTCCTCTTTCGTGTCGGGGAGAGGCAAGACCTTGCCTGTAGAAGGGTTGCACACATACATGCCCTGCTGGTCCTCTGAACGCTGGAGGTATATCAGCACGAGGCCGTGAAGAGTCTGGGTTTGAAGAATAGGGTTCAAGAGACCGTGGCGCGAGAGCTTTTTGATGGCCGGACCGTCGCCCGTGCCTTGCTGCCAGGTGTAGAAGTAGCCGTCCGATGAGGGCTTGCTCGACGGGCTAGCGAGAAAAGCATGTGCACTCTGTTGGCTCGCTGGAGATGGAGCTGGATGAAAGATGGTGATGAGAGCACGTGGTTCCACGACCACGATGAGGCCTATACTTGGACACAAAGTGGGTTATGAGGAATTTTTAATAAACTAGGAAACATGCCTGTGCGTTACAACGGGAGAGAAAAATCTACGTCGTCGAGACTTCACAAAGCAAGTTCTCTATTGGTACAACCGCAACTTGTCACACACGAAACCATCTAGTTTCGGCACCCTCCGCGGCCAGGCGCCGCCACTGCCTCCTCTCTCCGCTGTCACCCGAACACGTGCGCCAGCAGAGCCAAAGGTTTTCCATCTCCCTCTGCCATTACCATTGAATCGTTTGGGGAGGAGTTGGGATGCGGATGCACGATGCCCGATCATCTATTCCATGTTCCAACACCGGCGACGCTGAGGCCTTCGCCGATGAATTCCCTACGAAAGAGAAAAAAAAAACTATACTTGTTAGTTGGACGGACCAAAACCGACCATATATGACCACATGTTAGCGACAGGGCAAACAAGCTCCCTACTCCTTATACTTATTTTTAACATTGAAGTTTGGATAGTACTTGTAAAACTGAAACTAATTTAGAGAAGCAATGAAAACCTCCTTATTTCCCAGCCGTTTGCTCTAAATTGGAAAAACAAAACATGGAATGGTATATCTATACCTAGTACAAACAAAGGCTGAAGATTCACATGACATAGATAAAACATACAACAGCTCTTATACCAAACAGATGATACTCCAAAACGAAATTAATGAAGTAGGAGCATTCATATTGAGCTAGAAGTTTTGAACATACAGCTTATTGTTTTTAGACATGGTATCAGGTGCAAGGTCGTCACTCCCCAAATAAGAGAAAATAGTAACTCAAATATGTTTGAATTCATGGTCTTATTCATAGGCCGGTATATATGTACTGCGCATGCATATTATTCCTAGGAATTCCTATGATCTAGTTTGCTGTGAACTGCCCAAGCCTTCTTTCAGATATGATGTGGACCAATTGTTTAAAGTCAGCCCTAAAAGAACCTATTTCTCATTTTCAGGGAAGATGAATTTTACTTTCCATAATTCATAAAACACACCACAAAATTTCAATTGTTTGAAGTCAGCCGTAAAAAGACATGATTCTTTTTTGACAAATAAGACATGAATGAACTCGTGTGTTAAATTGGTGGCATTAAGGGAAGTGATTCAGTGGCAGGGCGACAAGCGGACACGATAAGCATAGATTGGTGATCCCTATGAGAGATGAGTTCTAGTGGACCTGTATTATAATACAACGCCCAATTTAAGGGCGGTGTGGGGCATCAGGGCTATAAATTCCTAAGCTCAAGTGGAGAACCAGCTTTGAGGGGTGTTCTGATGTGGAGAACCAGCTGCTGCTCATCATCACCAGACGTCGTGATTTCAGGTAGCCCAATCTACGAGAGGATGTTCCTGAGAAGCTCCTTTGGATTAGGCCTCGAGGACACGACAACCCTTGCCGCGGGGAAAAGTGCCCCTTTTCTTGGAGCTTGCCGTAGATCACCTCGGAAAATAAACGGGGAACTGCATCAGAGGGGGAATCTAGTACAACAGGAACAACTCAATTTGCAAATTTGTTTTACTATGGCTATTCTTTCATGCCCTTCATCTAATCTAGTATTTCCAGTTCAACATTTTCAGCCTCATTCCTCCATCAATCTACATAACATGACTTACCTCAGTTTTGAATTGGACAAGTAATGCGTAATACCTTAGCTATGTTCTTATCCAGATTCACATGTTCAATCCAGATTCATGCATTTACTTTCAACAAACAGTTTGACTTCGAAGGGAAGCTACATCGGACTGAGATACAGGATATAACAGAAGTCCACTCAATTCAGTTGAATTCGACGCAAATTAAATATTTAGAATTTCAGATCAAGAACATACTGGCATATGAATGAAAGAATCATCAATAAATAGAACAAAATTCCATGTTTGACAAAAATTGCAGAGCATCCTGGCTATGCTCTTTATCAGACCAGCATGTTCGATTGAGCTTCAGGCATCCCAACACACATTTTAAGACTCCATGGAGAACATGCATCAGACTCAGATACACATCGACACATTGACCGTCCACCCAATTCAAACGAATGTGAGGAAAAGGTCACTACTTCTAACTGTACATGAATTAGTAACACAATTACCTTTGGCACAATATTGCTCACCTGATATTTTTCTCTATAAAGTTTAGTAGCCGATGCATTTGACACTTGGCCCATGATTGGGTATATATCCCTCAGTATTTTGTCTAAAGAATCCTTGGCTAACCGGAGGTTACCTTCATTCTCTCCTGATTTTGACGAAACCTTTGCCGATGATGTACCACAGTGAAGCTGTAGGGAAGATGATGATCCACACAGTTAGTATTTCATTTTTATGAAAGATATTGATTGTACCCCCGAACTACTGACAGGTTTTATAAATAGCAAGCTACCCAACCAATCAATGAACGCCTGTCTCGCATTCAATATGATATTAAGCATGTCAGTTATCAACTAAGTTCTAGCAAAAATGTAAGGCATTTATGCAAAAGCACATGACATCAATTGTTTTTAACTACCTCTAATAGCGGGATGCTTTGATACTTTACATGACACCCCACTCAATACATGTAAGAAACTCTTCAAAGAGAATCAGTTGGCATATCTGCATGAACGTAACCGACAAGATGGACAATGGAAGAGAGGGGGAAAGGCCGAAAGGGGGTACCTGCGAGAGAGCCAAATGCAGCGAGGTCGAGAGGCACGGCTGCCACTGGATGGGTTAGACTTTCCATGCAAGCTCGGCTCTGGAAGTCACCCGCGCTTCTCCTGTTGAGCACTGAGGAGGAGGGAGAGGCAGAACAGAGCAGGGGCGCAAGATTAGTGACCGAGATAGAGAGACACGGGAGGAGAAGCTGCAACAGAGAGAGAAACACAGGAGAAATATGTGATTCTTTAAGCTGGCAATGGACACACTGCACATAATCTACATGCTGCAAATATAACTTGAGCATCAACTTGTATGCCTAACTAACATATTGTTACTGTAACACGAGAACGAAGGTATATATCACTACACAGTCAGCTGGAAGTATGCACAGCTGAACCAGAAGCAACAGAAAACAGTAACATAAAGTTGAGTTAGAGAAAATAAGGAAGACAAACCTGAGAAAGATATGTAAACTGAGCTCCGGATAAATCCATAGCATCCTTTTGGCTTGGTTCTTAAGAAAAGTTCTGTAAGAGTGGAGATGGACAGAGAACACTAACCTTAATTTTAATCACGTGGTATACAATCAGTCTAGCACGCTCAACCATCACTGTCTTTTCTACACTTGATCTGAGTTTAAGGATATTTTCATATAAATATAGTAGGTGTTCTCTAGTTAATTAGAGTACGTGAGGCCAAAGAACTTGATTTTGTACATAAAAATGAAGACAATTGAGTAACTATGTGACAAAACTGATCTGACAGTGATGATTTTGATGGGTCTCGTATATTAAATTGAACTGATAGTCCGGTAAAAATGAACTGGAAAAATACCGCCACTTACAAATTTACTATGTAACAAAGATCCAGTCGACCACTCAACACCTGAGGAAGGTTCTGATGGAATGATGGCTCTCGTCGCTTACCTCATGTCCTGGAGCCTGAGGTGGACCTCGACGACGCCTTGGCCAATGATGACGGCATGGCCGACAACTCATTGGCCACCGGATCTTGCATAGGCAGGCCATCAAAGGTACGCATGGGTGCTGCTTCCTGCTTGCTCTTCCCTAGCACGTTCTGGCCGAGCACGACGATCCCCATCACCGGGAGCATCTGCTCTCTGCACGATCCTCAGCGCGGAAGAGGAAGAGGCAGAGCGCAGATATGCGCGAGCGGTCGCCCGTGAACCTCGCGACGGGGAGGATGGAGAGGTGACGCATCAGTGGAGGCAGTAGGATGAGGTCCTCCCGCCGGCCGCGGCTGGCGCCGAGGGCCACCGCCGCACCGCCTTGCTTGTGCCCGCATGGCCATCGATGGCTGTGCCGGTCGCTGCCGAGCTCCTCCCGGTCGCCAGCAGGAGGGTCACCGGAAAGGTCGATTGGGGGCCGATTGATTGGGCGTGTAATGCTGATTGGGGGCGATTGATTGCTGCTGGCGATTGATTGGGCGTGTAATTAATGTTGATTGGGGAAAAAACCGGTGTGGAGGGACCAAATGGAAAAAAAACTGTGTTGACGAAAAGATTTTGGTGGAAGGTTGACGAAGGAACACTTCGTGTTTTTTAGATAGTAGAGATTGCGCAAATGAACTCAAAACCTCAGGTTCTGATACCATGTTATTCTTCATGCACTAGCTAACTATTCCAAAAATCCGAACTCAAGCAGTGGCAACGGGTGGCGGACTTGGCTGGCATGTAGGGGAGGATCTCCGAGAGGAGGATGTCCTCAGGCAACGACGACGATGGCCGTCGGCCCTTCTTATGAGAGGCCATGGTAGATGGTTGCTGTGGCCGACAATCAATAGATAGATCGAAGGTCACAGCAGATTAGGAAGCGAGAGATAGGCAGCATATTTTTTTACTTTTGGACGTGTAAATATATAGGGCCCTATTTTAAAGCATGAAATTAAGTCCTCTGGCCTTGGAGTCCAATTCGGAAGTCCGTGGCACAATGTCTAACTCGAGCGAGCCAAGGAAAGGAAGGAATGAATCCACGCAACCGTTGTTCTCGTATCTTTGGATACCACAGCTCACATGCCTCAACTACTCGGCGCACGTACTCTATTTCTCACCTTCTAGATCAATTGCTCTAGCATGCAACTCTCACACCCTCACTCTCTACCAGCAACAAATCGATGGAGATGGCAGGCGCAAGAACAATGGCCTTCATCGCAACAATTATGATATTTGCGTTCGGCTTCCTCGTTGCTTCCGCTCCACACCACAGGTAAGATGGGGATCGCATGGCCGAGCAAGGTCGGTCCTATGGCCTTCACCAATATGGGCCATGCTGGACTGGCCTGCGTGGTGCCACCGGCAGCGGCGCGTCGCATCCTACCTACTAACATGCGGAAGCTGCTTCAATTTGGTAAAATCGTAAGCACGTACGCATTGAGCATATGTGGGGTGTATTCAAAAAAAAATTCAGCCAAGGAAGCTATCGGTGACCAAATTAACATGCATGCACTAAAAGCCAAAATTGATGATGTCATCCGCATTAAATGCCAAATTCGAAAATTTAAAATGTTTTGTAGCTCAAACCGTTTATGCGATTTATGATCCGTTTTCACCGTTGGACTAGTCGCGCCGAGATCTTCGAAACTAGATCCCATGTTAATATGTTTCGACGAAAAAAAATTCGAACCCAAAAGTTACCAACCACTAACACGTAAGTTATCAGCCTATAGGACGTAAGTTACCATCCCCATACAATGATGCATTTTGGACGCAACTATACAACAGATGGTAACTCCATCGATCGAGAGAGAGTAACTTCATCGGTTTAGGATGGATAACTACATCACTACTGGGTGACAACTCTATCAGTTTAGGGTGGATAACTTCATCAATTTATGATGGTTAACTCTGTCAATTTAGGATAACTCCATCGCTATTGAGTGAGAGGGTAACTCCATCACTAGTAGGTTGGTAACTTAATCAGTATAGGGTGGGTAATCCATCACTACTAGTTGGTAACTCTATCACTTTAATTAGGATGTGTAACTCCATCACTACTGGGTAGGTAACCCCGTCGGTCTAGGGAGGGTAACTCCATCGCTACTGGGTGGGTTAGTCCATTATTACTGAGTGGGTAACTCCATCGGTTTAGAGAGGTTAACTCCAACGGTCTAGGGTGGGTAACTCCGTCACTACTAGCTGATAACTCTATCAGTCGATGATGGGCAACTTCATCAATTTAGGGTGGGTAACTCAACCAATTTAGGATTGGTAACTCCTTCAGTCCAGGTTGGTAACTTCATTAGTCTAGAGTGGGTAACTACGTCACTACCGAGCGGATAACTCCATCAGTTTAGGATGGATAATTTCATCGCTACTGGGTGGTAACTCCATCACTGATGGACGGGTAACTTCATCACTACTGTATGGTAACTCCATCACTACTGGGTGGATAACTTCGTCAGTTTAGGGTTGGTAACTCCTTCAGTCTAGGGTGGGTAACTTCATCACTACTGGATGGTAACTTCATCAGCTTAGAGTTGGTAATTTTATCACTACGGGGCGGTAACTTCACCAGCTTAGGTTGGTAACTACATCACTTCTGTGTGGGTAACTCCATTACTACTGAGCGGTAAGTTCATCAGTTTAGGGTGGGTAACTTTATCACTTTAGGGTGGGTAACTTCATCACTACTGGACAGTAACTTCATCAGTTTACGATTGCTAACTACATCACTACGGGGTGATAACTCCATCACTATTGGGTGGTAACTCATTCAGTCTAGGATGGGTAACTTCATCATTGTTGGGTGGGTAACTTCAGCCTAGGAGTCGTGCGGCGGTCGTCTCCTCCGACGACGTGGGTCGTGGACGAAAGGGACGGGGACGGCGGCGATGAGCAAAATAGGGTGGCGTCAAGGGAGGACGATGGAAGTGGGCTCGCACGGGCACGGTTTCCTTCGGGTTGTCGAGGTGGAGCACATCTGGGAGGAGTTTGTGCTGGCCGGAGAGGAGCGGGCGCCGAAGACGGGGTTTGTCGGCCCGAATTAAGAGGACGTGGCGACCGGAGGCGCTCGGCGTGCGAGCGTCGAGGTCGGGGACAAGGACGACCAAGGCGCGCGAGTTCCTGCCCGTCGGCCGGGGCTGAGCTTGAGGAGGTGGAGCTCAGGCGACGGAGGGAGGAGACGATGGGGACGGGATCGACGACGGCGAGGTCCTAGCAACGTGGGGCGGAGTCGACGGCTCAGACGAGGAGCTGGCGGCGTGCAGCGACGACTGACGTGGAGGATCCATTTTTCTCATACCCCGATATCATGGTTGTCCATGACATGGCATCTCTGGACTCCATTCTCGAGAATACTGTGCATGCTTCCCCATCCTCCCAAGACTCGAATACATCTGAATCAATGAGTTACAGAACGCAAAATCAGTGACAAAACCTCTCTTTACCGCCAGCGCGTGCATTTCCTTTACAAAATCAAGGTCAGACAACAATCCAGACGCAACAGTAACACTTGTTATCGTCATGATATTTTTCTGCACTTCATCCTCCAGCACGTCAAGAAACAACTCCAACCCCCCACCTTCACACTCATGGTTCTCAAAATATCCAGTAATCATCGCATTCCACGAGATGCAGTCGGTCAAGGCTATACCGTCGAACACCTTCCGTGCAGCCCCCACATCTCCGCACTTGGCATACACCGTGACAAGCGCATTCAGCACGTCGACCTCGACTCCGTACCCGAACCTGAGGACATGGGCGTGCACCTCCCTCCCCATCCTCCAGTCTGGGAGGCCCCCCGCAGCTCCGTAGCACGCAGGGGAATGTGTAGACGTCGGGCATGATGCCGGCCCACAACATCTTGTGGTACAGGTCCAGCGCCTGCTCCAGGAACCCCGCTGCGCCGTACCCTCCCACCATGATATTCCAGGAGAAGACGTCACGCTCGGGCATTTTGGCGAACACCCTCCAGGCGTGCCACGACTCCCCGAACCTGACGAGCATGCTGAGCATGGCGTTCCCGAGGCGGAGGCCGAAGCTGGGGTGCACGGCGTCGGCGTGCTCGCAGGCCAGCATACCGGCATCGGCCACGCGGCGCCACTCGCAGAGGTGGAAGAGCGCTACGTAGGCGTCCTCGTCGGGCGGCACCGGGGCGGACTCGAGCAGCCAGATCACTTGTGGCAGCTGGCCGTGGACACAGAGCGCCCGCAGCGCTGCGCTAGTGTCGGAGGACGCCGCCGGCTCTGCCGACGCAGAGACGGCGAGGCGGCGCTATCTCTTTACATACGTGAGGTGCTAGCACGTTCGTATGTATCCAGCGATCCGGTGTGTAGGTAAGTTCAAGCTAGCTAGTAGCAGAATCGATCTAGGTGCCTGCTTGTGTGGTTAGCTGATTGTACGTGCGTGTGCTGCCGGAGTAAACCGACGAGCTGTGATCAGCGCGGCGGCGGCCTTGGGATGCGGCGTGGCGAGGTGGCGCACGCGCCAACCGGCGGAGGTCTCGGATAACATCCATGGCGGCGCCAGAAGGAGGCGGAGGTCCCGCGTCTCTTCCCCATCCTGCGATGGCGGCAGCAAAGCCACGGCGGGGGCTTCGCCCGTTCCGCAACTGTGGACGTGTGCGCAACGTGCTGAATTTGGTCGTTCCAGTCAATCGGGACTGTTTGCTGTCGATCCAACGGTTCGCGTCGCTGCTTATGGTTTTGCCAAATTGAAGTTGCTTCTGATTAGATTAACCGTTCCAAGATTGGTTTACTCCAATATTTCAAAATTAAATTTTGAAGATAAAGGGCGGCCTATAGCTCGCGGTATCCATTTGTCCCAATTCGTTATTCACGGTAACCTATATAAAGGTTCTCCACGCACCCGTTGTTCATGCATCTTGGATACCACAGCTCATGCATGCCTCAACTACTAAAGCACGCGTAGTGTACCTCTCACCTTCTAGATCAATTGCTCTAGCATGCAGCCGAATTGGATTGTACTACCTCCGTTTCTTAATATAACATGTTTTAGCTTTTTAGTTTTTTTTTTCAGATTCGGATATATCTAGATATGTTTTACTGGATAGAATCATTTATTTTAGTCCGTATATAGTATATAGTGAAATAGGTTAAACATCTTATAATTCGGAACGGAGGGAGTACATGTCTAATCGTTAACTAGCTAGGCACAACAACCAAAACGCAACACATGCATCATGCTCACAATATAGTCCCTAGCTAATGCATGACACGCGACTAACGAATGAGCTAACCAGACTTGTAATGGGATCAAGCACTAACAGCTAATTTTTTTTCCGGAGTAAATGGCACGTCTTATGAGCGAGGCGAGGAGTGACTTCAAACGGTACGCAGAGCATCACGACCGTGAAGGATATATAGGGTTCAACAGACCGTGGCGCGAGAGCTTCTTGATGGATGGCCGGACCATTGCCGGGCTGCCAAGTTTATAAGTAGCGGAGCCATGAATTGAGATGAGGGGGGGGGGGGGGGGGGGGGGCGAATACATAATGTCTAAAATATAGGCCGGAAAAACAAGTCTGTTAAACAAAATAAAAGGGTCACAAATATTCAGTTTTCATAACTCATGAAGTACGTCCAGCTACACGAGTCCTGAAATTTTCCGTCCCTTTCTTACAATTTTAAATCTTACTTTTGTGAAAGCATCATGTCCAAAGTGTAAACTAACTGCCCACACCTTACCATGGGCCGTGGATTTTTCTTTTGTCGCATTACATATGAAAATTCACATGTATAGAGTTTAAATGTTTCATAAGCTTCAGTATATAGAGATGGGCTAGGAATTTCACGGTGTATGTTTTATGAAGAGCTTATGAACATAACGTGGAAGAGCAGTGTCCTATTTGGCAGTGGCGGACCCAGAAAAAAATTGGAGGGTGGGCACACTGTAACCAAAATGTCGCACCGCGGATTTTTTTACCAAATAAATAGTATAAATAGTCATTCTATTCACAAATATTATGGGTAGTAAATAAATTTTCCAAAATTCTGGGTGGGCCACGGCCCACCCGGCCCACCCTCTAGGTCCGCCCCTGCTATTTGGTGTATCACGTAAGGGAGCAAATGATGGCATTAGAGCTGTTGCTTGATTGAATTTGTTTTGATCAAATTGATGGGGCAATTCGGTTGTGGTCCTAGGCTAGGGCCTAGGCTCCTAGCATTTCAGCCTAGCATGATCAATATTTTTTTTTTGAGCGGAATGCGTCGAGTAGCTAGGTCCTAGGCTCCTAGCATTTCAGCCTGGGCATGGGCCTGTATTCGGTTCAGTCAAGTTTGGCCCAAGTAAAGCCCAAATACTAGGGCACCACATGCCTGTTCGTCAAAAAATCAAAGCGGAGCTTCTGTGTCGCTAATGTCGAGCCGCCGCCGCTAGAATGGATGAAAGGGGGTGCCTGCTCCGCCCCTGGGGAGCCGGGGCGGCCGCCCCTGCTCGCCCCCATAGTGGCGCCGCCACCGTATATGTTCGGACGGAATGCCCGGACAAGCTCCGAACAGAAAAACGTGACCCAGCGGGTCCCATATGCCTAGTCCAAACGTACGACATGTCCGTCAAGCCACTTAGCCCATATATTGGCGGAGATCAGATTGACGGGACACACCCGCCACGTTAGATCCAACAAGCCGGAGTCATCCCAAATCCTCAAATTGACCAAATTTTCTTCTACTCTCACCTCCGTCCTCAATTGATGAACATGACAAAAGGAATCAACGAGTAGAAAAATGAAGGCATTTGATTCATTATTTTATCATCTATGTATGAATTTTTGAATTTTATTTCTCCTTGTGTGTGGAATTGAGACTTATTTTGGTTTTAAGTTGAATGGTTGAATTCCGAGGAATAGGTCATAAACGTGCACGTATTTTCATGGATTTGGAGTTTTGAAAGTGGGGGTGTGGTTGGTTGGGCAGACAAATGGGGGAGGGGGGGGGGGGGGGGTTGTCGTGTCCTTGGACATATAGGGGTAACAAATTCCCGTGATGCTCTTACAAATTCGCTTTTTTTGGTTGCCTGGAAACATACATATTTGAGGTTCTTAGGCCAAACGGCCAGAAAATAGGAGCTCTTGCTTCCAATGTGCAAAATTTTCAGGATAACACCAAGAGTATCATCAAAGTCTAAATTGGCAAGATTGTCGAGTTCAACTCATATACTATCCAAGTTCACCGGTAAGCTAAAACATAATCCGGTTGAGTCATTGAAGATGATAAGGGCTAATCAAACTATGTAAAAAAGCTATGAAGGAGAAGAGTATGGCGGAGGATAAATATTTATTTACTTTTCACCAGGAAAACCGTAGGGGTGTCCCCTACGGGAAGGATCATTATTTAGTTATACTTTTGAAGATTTTGTTCACATGATCAAAATTATTATTTTTTCAAATGGGATCGACGGCCTCAGACGACGCAGAGGACCGCCGGAGGCAATGATAACTCTAGGATGGAACTGCCAGGGGATGAAAACTTTCCCGGTAGTTTGTGCGCTTCTGGCCGGATGTCAAGAGGCAAACAAAATCACATGTAATGTTCTTGTTTGAATCGTATTTGAATAAAGGGAAGGCAGAAAAATTCAAGTGCAAACTGAAGTTTGATAAAATGCTGATCCATGAGAGCAAGGACGGAGTGGTGATCTCAATTTAATGTGGAGGAAAGAAATCAAAATTGTTGAGAAAAGGGCGGAGAAAAACTTTATCGAAATTATTGCTGAAGGAGGTGAAGTATGGCGCCTCACTGGATTTTATGGGAGCCTAGTTGGGAGAACAAATACAAGTTGTGGTAATATATTCGTGACCCGCATTCTAATTTGAGCATGCCATGGTTGATGATAGTAAATTTTAATGAAATCTCGTTCTCGTAGGAAAAGAAGGGAGGTGTGCCTCTCGCTATGTGCTACTCCCTCCATTCCGGGTTATAAGGATGGAGAGCCAATTCAGCAATACCAAGACGCCTCTTAAGTCTTAACTACTCCTCTAATTTTGTGTAAAAAACCTCACTCACTAACTTTTATTAATACTCCCAACCAATAGACTTTGTGCGCGGCTAAAGAGGAGTGCATGCATTGGCTTGCATGCAATTAATTATGGGTTTACGAGTTAAATCTCGCACATGAATTAAGAACATTTATTGCTCAACACTTATAACGTCGAACAATCTATAATCCCGAACGGAGGGAGTATATGAAAGCATTCCAGGATTATCCGATGGCTTGTGATCTTCACCTGATGTTGCGACGCTCGATATGATGCAGGAGTAAGGAGGGGGCAGCGAAGGTTCTCGGCGAGCCTGTCCATCCATGGATGAGTAGCAGGATGTATGCGGCTTCCTCTCGAGCGTCTGTGAAGGACACTAAAAGGGGTGAGCCCACCTTCCTCCGCTAGGTGTAGGTCCTATGGAGCTGGTAGGGTTTCGCGAACGACGAGGGAGCGCCTAATCCTCCCTCTTTTATGGTGTGGATCAGAAGGACGGGCGGCAGCGGGATGCCATCTCGCCGTGTCGAGGTAATCTGGATCAGGAGTTGACAGCGTTGTCTCGCACGAGAAGGGAACATGGAGAGAGGGGAAATACCGAGCGATGGACGAACCTGAAGCGAAACGCGTATCGGCAGAAGAAGGAGCCTTCCGTATTTTTTTCAGGTGGTCGAGGTAGAGATGTTGCCGAGTATCTTATTCTTTATTGTTTGCCGAGTGTTTTTCAGAATACTCATTATACAACGGTTTACCGAGTATCCGTGGTTTGACACTTGGCAATTGGTGAATATGTCGGCAGCAACTCGTTTTCTAGCGTTGTAGAGACGTAGTTTTTCGGACGCTCACTTGGCAAAGATTTTGGCACTAGACAACTTTACCGTTTCAGGGCTTGTTTGGCTATCCGGGTTAAATAGCACCGGGAAAATAATTCCGGCCGGGAATCTAAAGAAACAGGTGTAAAACTTCGGGATTTTATTCCCGGCCTCCGGACTAGGGGAAAATTCTCCCCGAAAAAAGGTCGGGATCCCCCTAGGATTGCAGTTACCAAACAAGTCCTCGGTGGTGGCATAAGAACCAGACCTTTGCATGCAAATCATCATCCTACATACTACTAAAATACGTAACTCCTAGCCTCGCATGCCGAAAATGCTAAGTCGTCGTGTATGGAAAGGAAATTGGGTCGATTTCCTAATTCGTTTTACTCAAACAGTTGGCCAATATTCCATGAGATAAATCTTCTTGATCCTGTTATAAGTAGGAGTACATTCGATCCTCGGCTCGCCGGGTCCGTAACTAACCCCACGAGATCCAAAGGATTTAAACGGTCTCCGCGCCGTTTACGCCGGCCGGTGCATGCAGCAGCGGCAGCACAGCCACAGATCGATCGAGAGTCCTCGTCTTCGTGGACTCACTAAACCCGCCGCGGCCACCTCGCATATAAATACGCGCCCCCCTCCCTCAGTCCATCCTCTACCAGCGGCCCGCAGCAGATCGATCATCCATGGCGGCCGTGAGATCCACGATGGCCTCCATCGCCATCCTCCTCTGCGCGCTGCTGCTGCTCGCAGTCCAGCCCTCCGCGGCCGAGAAGCGGTCCTACGTCGTGTACCTCGGCGACCACGCGCACGGCTCGCAGCTGCACGACCTCGCCGCCGTCGACCTGGCCGCGCTCGAGGAGAAGGCCGCCGACTCGCACTACGAGCTCCTCGCCACCGTCCTCGGAGAGTAAGATATATAGCGATCGATACGTGATCGATTCGATTCGAAGAGGTTGCCGGTCGTGATCGGACTTGTGATCGATGATCTGTTTTCGTTGTCGCAATGTATGTAGCAAGGCGAAGGCGCAGGACGCCATCTTCTACTCGTACACCAAGCACATCAACGGCTTCGCCGCCAACCTCGACGCCGCGGAGGCCGCCGAGATCGCCAGTGAGTGATCTTACTCCCTCGCCGCCCGGCCGGCCGCTTAACCCGTGGATGGACGCGTAATTAATTTGCTTCTAAATGTCTGATCGCCGATTGATTGATTAACCGCATGCTGTGATCAAATCTGCAGGGATCCCTGAGGTGGTGTCGGTTTTCCCGAACAGAGGGCACAAGCTGCACACGACGCGGTCGTGGCAGTTCCTCGGGCTCGCCGGCCCCGGCGGAGTCCCGCGCGGCGCGTCGTGGCGGAAGGCCAAGTTTGGAGAGGGCGTCATCATCGGCAACCTCGATACCGGTATGCAAACGGATTACACTCTCCGATAAAGGAATCTAATATATTGATGCACAATCTGTGCACAACCGCTTAGCAGTAACCAGCACAATGACAAACCTAG
This sequence comes from Puccinellia tenuiflora, assembly GCA_012064385.1. Lineage (NCBI taxonomy): Eukaryota > Viridiplantae > Streptophyta > Magnoliopsida > Poales > Poaceae > Puccinellia > Puccinellia tenuiflora. The sequence goes on from QRDG01000118.1 coordinate 429,397, forward strand.
TCGGTCTGTTTGCATGTAACTAATATTCCGGGTAACTCTATCCTATATATCCTATACGAGATAAGTATGCTCAACAACAACAACAAAAAACTCCTTGCGTAACACAGTTTATCCGAGCTAGCCGAGAATTAAAATAGAGTTCATCAAACTTGTAAACCGATTTCGTGCTGTCATGAGAATTGCACATGAGTTATAATTGTGCTTCTCTGAGTTGCACATGAGTGTCGACTCAGTCGACTGAGAATTAGTTGCTTGCTCCCTTATCGTAAGCGCATCTTTTTAACAAGATCGGCGCTGTCCACTAGACAACTACCTCTAGCTGATTAGTAAATGTGGAGGATGCTATGTCACGGTGTGTTGTTGACTTGTGCCTATATATGTAGCAATCAACCCATTATCTATGTATGCATGGTTGGTCTTTGATAGATCGAGTTTATATATATAGGACCATCCAATGATTCGATAGTGGCTTCCATCTGTACATGCAAGTGCATTCAACCATGCTAGATGCTACCATATCCCTACATTGCTCCATATTTTCTGGACATAGTCATCATAATGCAGATGAAGTCAAAGGATCATTCCCTAGGAACCCGGCTCCTATTTGGGCGCTGGAATTTACCTATTCTCGTGGAGAAGTGAACAAATTTTAAATTCGTGCTCTTAAGAAATGCACGTCGTAGAACTATTTGGTGAACGTGCCCTTGGGATAGTTTCGTTTTCTTATTTGAGTTTGTCGTTATGATTGAGTTGAATTTTATTAATTCATACTGATAGATACTGATATGATATCTACGCTTGTGCTGTATGGATGTGAAGGTGTGTGGCCAGAATCAGAGAGCTTTCGGGATCATGGGCTGGGACCGGTCCCCAAGAACTGGAAAGGAACATGCGACAAAGGCAAAGATGATAAGTTCCACTGCAACGGGTAATACAACCTAACGAACTAAACTGAAGTTTTGTTTGATTTTTTTAACTAAACTGAAGTTGTATACTAATTGCATCCACTGTTGTACTGCTATAGTTAGCTTAAGAACTATGTTCATTTGGAGTAATGCATGGATGTGTCTCTTTCAGTTCCATGCTAGGCGTGTTTATGTTTGATGCATATGTAGTGCGTCAGTGCGTGTGTGTGTGTTTGATATCAAAAGTTGATGTGCTTTTGTGTAGTGTAGCACTAGCAAGTCGGTTGAGAGCTGAGACCACCACCAGCTGATGCTTACGATGTCGTATCCTGGCAATAATAGATCGGCATGCTTGCATCCATGATGCTCTTGGCCCTATTCTACAGCGAAACAACAGCGAGATATGGTGTCTCCCAACCGTCCATAGGCTTCCGGGAATAAAATATTAGCTAGACAAAAAAAGGTTCATACCTTATTCTGAATAATATCAGAGTATGGAATCAAGATATTTTTCGGACACAAAATAGGCTCTAGTCAAATTCACTCTAAAATTTGAAGACAGAAAATACCTTATGGAGTACTCACTTGCCTTAGTCTATGTCTATAGGAATAAATTAAGCTAATTACTTCACAGTTGTAACTTGTAAAAATAGATACAGCTAGGAACGGCAACCAAGGACTAGAAATGATCATGTAAATATTTTACCAAATGTCACATGTACATAAATTCGTGCGTATAATTATTGACAAGTTTCAAATTTTGGCGCGCATGCAGGAAGCTGATCGGCGCCCGCTACTTCAACAAGGGGTACATATCAGGCGGCGGCGAGCTCGAAGGCTCGGAGTACCACACGCCGCGAGACAGCGAGGGGCACGGCACGCACACGCTATCCACGGCCGGCGGCGCCCCCGCGCCCGGCGCGAGCGTGTTCGGCTATGGCAACGGCACGGCCACCGGCGGCTCGCCCCGTGCACACGTGGCGGCGTACCGCGTGTGCTACAAGCCCGTCAACGGCAGCTCCTGCTACGACGCTGACATCCTGGCGGCCTTCGACGCCGCCATCCACGACGGCGTGCACGTCCTGTCTGTGTCCCTCGGCGGCGACGGCGAGGCCTACGACTACTTCGAGGACGGCATCGCCATCGGCTCCTTCCACGCCGTCCGGCACAACATCTCCGTCGTTCTCTCCGCCGGCAACTCGGGCCCGAAACCCAGTTCCATCTCCAACGTCGCGCCGTGGATGTTCACCGTCGGTGCCAGCACCATGGACCGCGAGTTCCCGTCTTACGTTGTCTTCAACGGCACAAGGATCGAGGCGCGTCTCTTCACTCGCTCACATCGACGAGATTAAGTACAACTATTCTTTCTGGAAATTAATTAACCAACATTTATTTTGGATCAATGCAGGGGCAGAGCCTTTCAGAGACGGCGCTCAGTGGAAAGAAACCTTACCCAATGATCGACTCCGCGCAAGCGGCAGCTGCCGGAAGATCGCAGGAGGAAGCGTACGCATCAATCTCTCTCTAGAATCTAAATTAGATGATTATTATACTTTGATTGTTAATGATGATTAATGCATGTGAGTACGTGTGTTTTGCTATTGCAGGCAGATTTGCTTGCAGGGGTCTCTAGACCCGAAGAAGGTGAAGGGGAAGATCGTGGTTTGCCTGCGAGGGTCGAACGCGCGTGTGGCCAAGGGCGCGACAGTGTTTCAGGCAGGTGGCGCCGGGATGGTGCTCGCCAACGACGCCAGCTCCGGCAACGAGGTAATCGCCGACGCGCACGTTCTCCCAGCAACACACATCAAGTTCCGCGATGGCCTTCTCCTATACTCGTACCTCAACTCAACCAAGTAAGCAGACCAAACCATACAGAATCTCCATTAGTTTCGTCCCTGCTTTTGACCTCAGTTCATGGAACTTATATGGACATATGTTGAGATGATGATAATGATTATGTGATTAAGGTCTCCGGTGGGGTTCGTGGAGAAGCCGGTGACAAGCCTGTTGACGAAGCCGGCGCCGTACATGGCCGCCTTCTCGTCGCAAGGTCCCAACCCGGTGAACCCAGAGATCCTGAAGCCCGACATCACGGCGCCCGGGGTGAGCGTGATCGCGGCGTGGACACGCGCCGTGTCCCCCACGGAGCTCGCCTTCGACGAGCGCCGCGTCGCCTACACCACGCAGTCTGGCACGTCCATGTCGTGCCCGCACGTGTCCGGCATCGCGGGGCTCATCAAGGCGCTGCACCCGGACTGGAGCCCGGCCGCGATTAAGTCGGCGATCATGACGACGGCCATCGACATCGACAACAAGGGAGAGTCCATCCTCAACTCGTCCTTCGCGCCGGCAGGGCCCTTCGGCCACGGAGCCGGACACGTGTGGCCCAGCCGCGCCATGAACCCGGGCCTCGTCTACGACCTCGGCCCGGAACAGTACCTCGACTTTCTCTGCACGCTCCGGTACAACGCCAGCGTCTTGGCCATGTTCAATGGCGTGCCGTACAAGTGCCCCCAGAAGCTTCCCAAGATCGAGGACCTCAACTACCCGTCCATCACCGTCGTCAACATGACCGCCGCCGGCGTGACGGTGAAGCGCACGGTGAAGAACGTGGGATGGCCGGGGAAGTACAAAGCGCTGGTCCGCCAGCCGGCGGGAGTGCACGTGACGCTGCGCCCGGACGTGCTGGAGTTCGGGAAGAAGGGGGAGGAGAAGACGTTCGAGGTCAAGTTTGAGATCAAGAACGCCACACTCGCAAAGGACTACTCGTTTGGCGCGCTCCTCTGGACCAACGGAAAGCAGTTCGTCAAGAGCCCCATCGTCGTCAAGACAGCGGCTTGATCGAGCAACAGGGATAGAATCGACTCTGGGATAGATTAGGAATTAATTACGCGTTTGTAGAGAGATACAGAAACGTTTTATTTGTAATGGTGCCTCTGGATTAATAAGTGATTTAGTAGATTTCCACAATGTATATATCGTTACGCTAAGCCCACTAGTAACTATAAGCTCTGCTGCCGAATGTAGGAATTTGAGCTAATACTCCTGTTGGGGTGGTACCAGCGCCCGCCCCTCCCCCGCAAGGCAGGGGAGGGCCGATGAGGACTGAGGAGGCACCCGCAAGGCAGCAAGAGTGTGACCAGCCGCACACCCGCGAGACACCCCCCCCCCCCCCCCCCAGGGCGCATGCAACCCGCGGGTGATGCACAGTGAGGAGTCGGGTCGCCATAAGCCGACGGAGCCAGGGTAATCCCGGTAGAAATATTCCTACCAGATACCCGAAAAAGGACCGGTGTACCCCTCTGTGTGTGTTGTAGCCTAAAGGGCAACTCTGTAATTTCACACCCCAGGGTGTCTTTTCCTATAAATAGAGGTGACCCCCACCCTTATGGAGGATCACAATTCCAAAACCTAATAGCCTCTCATTCACTATTTAGCCTCATTCACTTTGTTTGTGGTCATCAGGCCACCGTACGACGTGGGCGGGTCTCACGCTATCGCAGGTCTCCGCCTCGGGTTCCCTGTGCATCTGCCGTAGGCCCCTAACACCTTACGGGGGGTGCCTCAAGTGTATTGTCTAGCCTCCTTGCTACGACAACTCCCATCTACGGCAAACTACCGAAACCGACTTGAATACTACACAGGCTGAAGGGCCGGTGTACTCGAGTGAAAATAAGGAACTGACACCAAATATCCAGTTGGCCAATAAAAATCGATTCTACTCAGACTTCTAAATCTGGCGACAGATATGTCCCTCGCATAGGTCAGAGCTTGTCGGATCTAATGCCGAGGTTGTCGGGTCTAACGCCGATGTGGTTCAGGCGAGTGGGATAAGCGGTCAGAGATGCGGAATCGCTGATATCTAGCCGCCATGGACGAAGTAAGTTTTTTCGTGTATTTTCGGTGTTGCCTATGTGTGTTAAAATTGCTACAAACTTGTACGTGTTATGTTGTGAAAGCATAGACGAGATGTTGCAAGGATTATGTGTGTCTGTTACAAACTTGTTTTTTTCCCAGAATTTTAGATGTTGCATACATGTGTTCAAAATACACCAAACACATGTTTGTTTTGCTGCGAACGCTAAATTGAGATGATGCGATGATTTTTTTTGTATCGCTACAAAAAATTTACTGAATGTTGCAAACGTTCTCCTACATCATCTGTAATCTAGCATGGAGAGATCTAACTTTCCCCCTCGCTAACCAAGTGAACAGGGTGTGATCCTAAAATGGCTTGGGGCGGCTATGAAGAGAAGTGATACGTTGTTGCTGGTCCAAATATATACAAGAGATAAATTAAATGATGTTGCGAGACCCTATTAGGCCCATATTCACATAAGATAAAATAAATGGAATCGTATGCGATGACAATCTGTTCGCCTACGAATTTGATAGACCAAATCATGTGCGAAGCTCTCTCAGTTTATCATAAGAAATTCGTAGAATTCATTATATCAATAGAAAGTAGTAAGAAAGCTTGAAAATTCACAAAACTTCGGCTCAACATACGATATATGATACATTATAAATTAAAATTGCAAATGGTCTTCAATGATATTTGTGGTACTTGATTCACAAATCACCTCATTTTTTAATTTATAATAAATATAATAAAATAAAAATAGAGATTTTTTGTAATCTATTTCGCACTATTGTTAGTAACGGTAAGATGCATCGTTGTACCAAGAACTGGAACGTTGTCATGAATTATGGTATGATAATCTTCATCAACCTTGGTCATCTAGTTTGAACACACAGGATAGTTCAAGCATAGAAGGTCATTTCTTGAAGACTTTTTTCAATGTTTGTGAAAATTCTAGTTTATCATTTTTCATGTGGCCTAATATATAAAATATGCTCACCAAGCTAAAAAAAAAAAGGGTGTTTCACAATTGCATCATTTTATTTGACTTTTTCAAAAAAAAAGGTGAAAGTGTTTGGGACATCTTTTCATATAGACATATAGGAGTTTTTGAAACAACATATGTATCCTCCATAGGTTCATATTTGGGTACCTGAAATTGATTTTTGGTGATTTTCTAAACAACATAGCATGTAATTGCAGTGCAATTTTGTTTTTTGAGAAATTTGCAGAAATTCATTAATTCAACGAAAAGTAGCAAGAAAACTTGAAAATCTGAAATCTACGGCTCAAACCATGATATATTATGAATGAAAAATGCAAGCAGGCAGTTCTGAAAGATATTTGTGGTACTTCATTCAGAAATCACCGCCTTATTTAATTATGTATACCGCACACGTCCGAGGAACCGTGTGCAGTAATCAATATCGCATATTTTCCTTTCTCGCAATTGTGTGTGTAGTGTTCATCTAGAATAAATGGTCGAAATGAATGTGGGTAATTTTTCAGAATTCTACTAAGAAAGAGATTCAAACATATTAGTGACATTACACACGGAATTAACATAAATATTACGTAATATTTGGAGGGCTCCATTCAAACATTTTAGACCTACATATATATACAATATAATAAACATATAATAATTAACTAATTCGACTAAACATTTTCCTCGCCTGAGGAGATGTCTTCATCGGCGCCATGGTCGTCGGCGTAGCCCTGTGTGTCGGCATCGTTGGCGACGTATGGCTGGCCAGAGCCCGAGGCCTCGACAGCATCATCGCCGGCGCTGCACTTTTTAGTGTTGGTCTCATATCGCTATGAGGGTGGGGCAGCGGCATGCTTGGGCTCCACCTTGCGGGGTGCGGCGCTCCTCCTCCAACCTCGGAGAAGTCTCGAAAGACTTACGGATCAATGGGTGCTCATCCTGCAGCCTCCGATCGATGACGAATCGAACGTCTCTTTATTAGTGTCGTCGGCCGATTTAGAAGACGGGATGAAGATACGGTGATAGTGGAGCAGGAGCCGCACGACAACAGGATCCCGGCCCCGTGCTGGACCACACCGTTGTGGGGACTGGGGAGTACTCCTCCGCCGCCTCCGGTAGCGAGGGAATGGACTCGGAATTTGGCATCTCCTCAGGGATTTTGGCCTTGTAGGGAGGCATTGCGGCAGCCAGCGGCGTTCCTTGTAGTTTTATAGACGAGCGTAGGGAAGGTGGGAAGGCAGCGAAATGGTTGGAAAATGAGTCGGGACAAAAGAAACGTCGGGAAGCAATTAAACCGTATCTAGCAATATGGCACCCTATTTATGTAGAGACCACTGTGTGCAATGCTTCAATTCCATGCACACAATTTACTATTTCTAATCGTGTACGACATGTAGCAAGTGTTTTAAAAAAAGAATCGTGATTGCTTGGCCTGCAAACATGGGACGAACCGCTATACACGGAGAGTTACATCTGTGTGGGATTTGCCGATTTGGGGGTTTAAATTTCCGATCTGTACTAGTGAATGCTTCCCAATTGCTATACAACATTATGCATATATTCCTAACACAAATGTCACGCATAGAGAAGACATCTGACTGCATGATATCGACCTTTTCTTAGCTCGTGTTCTCTTCCTGGTCTATTTTCATGGCGGATATAGTGCATGCCACCACCTTTCTGGTGGACATAAATAGCATCCAGGGGGCAACAACGCGCGACCGTTGAGCGTTTAACTAATCCTTTTGGGCAAAACCGTCCGGTTAATCTTCGTTTCCGTCTACCTCTTTTCTCCATAGCGTCCGCCCCAAACCGAAGTTTTCATTTCACGATCGATTACTTGCATATTCTCGGGACAAGATTATTGGAGCGCGCATCCGATTGCAAGTGCCAAGGCACGTCAATTTTGTTCTTGTTTTGTTCGATTTACAATGCCTTTATCGATCGTTCTTGCATACAGCCCATATGAATCAATCATCAGACTTTAGCATTTGGTTTTCTTGATTTTGCTCAATTTGTTTCTTGCTCATCAACGCGTCGTACACATGCATGCAGCCCATGATGATCGAGCATGGCGGAGTCTACTTATTGATCAATCACCATTGTTGTTGACGCGACGAGCGGCTTTGTTCCACGCCGATGTGTTTCGTCTTCTTGTAGTGTTGGGAGAGGGACCTGATCTGATTCGCCATGATGCATAAGCGCTCCAAATCCTGCGAGCCGTCCAGACAGGTGGACGAGCAGCGCGCCGGCATCAATGGGGTCACGGCCTCCGACGACTCGATCACGGGCAAGGCAGCGGCGTCTTCCTCGACGACGGCACAGTGCTCCACGGTGACGGTGTACCTCACCAAGATCAATGGCGTCCAGCGCCTCGTCACCGTTGTCTGGCACAAGAGCATCATCAACCAGTCCTTCACCATCTCCATCGACCGCCCCGGTGACGGCAGTGGCAACGGCAGCGACGACGAGACGCTCAGCCTCAAGGTGGAGCTGAAGCCGTGGCCGTTCTGGAGCAAGAAGGGCCTCAAGAGCCTCTTCCTCGACGACCACCGCCTAGACGTCTTCTGGGACCTCCGGTCGGCCAAGTTCACGTCGGGCAGCCCGGAGCCCGCCTACGGGTACTTCGTCGCGCTGGTGAGCCAGGACGAGGTCGTGCTCACGCTCGGCGACCTCAAGAAGGACGCGTACAAGCGGAGCAAGTGCCGGCCGACGCTGGAGGAGGCCATGCCGGTGTGCCGCCGTGAGGTCGTCCTCGGCAGGCGCAGCTTCGCGGCACGGGCGTGGCTCGACGCCGGGAAGCCAAACCACGACATCATCATCGAGAGCTCGCTGGCCGGTCCCAGGGAGCCGGAGATGTCGATCACGGTGGACGGCCGCGTGCTGGTGCAGGTCAAGAACCTGCAGTGGAAGTTCCGGGGCAACGAGACGGTGCTCGTGGAGAAGGCGCCGGTGCAGGTGCTCTGGGACGTGCACGACTGGATATTCGCCGGGCCGGGAGCGCAGGCCGTCTTCATCTTCAAGCCAGGTGCTCCACCTGAGGTCGACGCCAGCACCACCGAGGAAGAGGCTCTTGGCGACCCAGCCGATTATAGCTTCTTTCTTCATGCATGGAAGACGGAGTGAGGATCGGACATTCAACTTATTGTTTTTATGTAAAGAACGACTTCGATCCGTTTATATGAAATTGATAGATTTTTCAACAGAACTTCTGATCACTAGTATCATCACAGGGTGAATGAGAACATGCTAAGAACATTTCCTGATGGTTTTCAGGGAAAGCAGAACAATATGTATCATATATCGAACATTTCCTTGTAGTTTGAGGATTCACTATGCGATCGGAAAGCATTTCAAATCAAACATCAAGATGACATGGTTAAAAGTGATACACAACAGATACCAACAAGACAAGCAAATGGTATCAGCATCAGATTCATAACAATGATGTCACATTTCTTACACCCAGTGCCAGTGTTCCATCAGGAGAGATATGTGATACTCAAAGAAAGGATTTTTATTCTAGAACAAATAATAACGGCGCCACTGTAGCAAACTAAATATCTAGTTGGCACCCCACTCTGGTTACCTGTCAGGTGAACCATTTCCTCCATCAGTACAGAGATCCTCTGACCTCAAATGCCCGATCATGGTAACAAAATTAGAAGAAGAAAAAGGTTGCCAGTGTCCAGGCTTTGATCCTTTACTCCATCACAGCAACACCACCTGCTGTCTTTATCTTTGCTATGATCGCCTCTGCTTCCTCCTTCGTGAGTGACTGCTTCAGAATGACAGGGGCCTTTTCCACCAGCTCCTTCGCCTCCTTCAGCCCCAAGTCCGTAAATGTTCTGATCTCCTTGATAATCTTGATCTTTGAAGCAGCCTCAAATTTCTCCAGCTTGACATCAAATACTGTCTTCTCTGCCTTCTTCTCTTCAGACTTCCCGGCACCAGCGCCAGCACCACCTTGAGAACCTACACTGAAACCCTGGCCAGAAATTGCCTGTGGTGCTGGCTGGTTCAGTCTGAGAAGGAGAGCTGGAGCGATCTGTTTGATCTCTTCAGGAGGGAGAGCAGCAATGCGGTCAGCTAGACCCACAACTTTCTCTGATGGTGGTGGCATAGGCCCATATGGGTCATAGACTTCAGGATATTTATATCTCTTAGCACCAGTATCTTTTGCGGTCTCGGTGCTGTACAGGCGAGCCGAAACGACTGAAAGTCGACTCGTGGATGACGATCTTGAAGAACATAGTCGTCTTGCTATGGTAGACAGACTCATCCTACTGTCAGCTCTGTGAGTCGGCACACAAGTATAGCCAGGGAAGGAGAAGATTACCTGCCCTGCACAAGAGTAGAAAAGATTAACACCAATAGGATGCCGTGAAAATTTCCTGCATGATTAAACACATTTCTTGGGTGACAAAATGCATTTTTTTTTAATAACTAAATAACCTCTAGGACACAAGAAGCACATGTGACATATTTCAAATAAGGGCAACTAAAAGAAAGTGGACAAGTCAGGGTAAGCATCTAGATTTACAAGGTAATGTAACAACGATTCAGAGGAATGGAACATTGGACTTGGAACTAAATGTGCGGCGACTCAGCTGCCAGAAGAGACAGTTTCTTGCCCCCCCAAATCTTTCGAGGTTGTCGACATTAATTTAGCTCCTCCCAGTTCCAAAATGCCGGTTGGCAATAGACAAGGGGGAACAACATAAGTTCCTCTATTCGATGAGAAGAGAGCTCAAATGCTTCGAACAAGAACTCTGCAAAGCGGGCTGTTTCCCATCTACTAGCTGGAACATTACAGCTCATCCATTATAATGTTTTAATCGCCACATCAATCTCAACAGGCCAACAAGCCAATCTACTAATCAGATGCGTCGAGACAACAGTGGGCGAGAGCAACACATGGCCCCTCTATGCAACCCTAAGACCTATAACCCTCACCATGGCAAGGCACACGAAGTCCATACGCAGCGGGCGGATACACCTCCTAAACCACCTCAACAAAAACTTCACAATCATCGCATCGATCTCAAACTCCAAGGGTCTCCAGCAGTTAGCCCAGGGGCGAACCTAACGAAAATGTTGGAAAGTAAACTGATTTTGGTATTATTGCTACTACTCCACCACGCAGCAAACAAACCCGCAACAAACGGAATGGAGTGATACCCCACCACGCGGATGTTGACGGGGGATCTCCGGCTGGAGCTCGCCGCGCGGGCGGCAGCCGGAGGAGGGGGGGATGCAGAGGGTGGTAACGAGAGAAGGGGAGAGAGAGCTCACCGCGCCGGCAGCCGGAGATGCGGCACGAGATCTGCCTAGCGGCGGAAACGAAGAGGTCTGTGGCGGCTGGTCCTGGCGTTCGCTCGCTCGGGAGAAACGGGAGCGGCGAGCGGAGGGGAGAAGAACCGGGCGTGGTGTGGCTTGTTGGGCTGTTCGAGCGTGGGCTCGTACTTTTGGGCCCTGACGCTGTAAAGGAGGTGGAATATGCTGGACTGGAGAGTAAACACGAAATTCTCGACCCAAAAAAAAAGTCTTAGTTGAGAGATCTAATGCAAACATATCTATAGCCTTTTTATGTTCAGCTCAGTTTGCGATTATTTTGTGCTCAGTTTAATGAATGTCTTCTGCAGGAAAATAGTCAGGAAATGTTGGTTAGCCAATCAACATAATAGAAAAAAAGGTACTCTCTCTGGCCTGATGACTATCCTTTTGCAATAAAGTATTTCTTGAGTAAAATTGTTGCTTGTACACAAAACTTCAGTTAGATGAACTTAAAGTGTAGTACAAAATTCATTTAGCTTAACTTGTTCAAGTGCAAACTTTTCAGTAGTGACACAAAAAATTCAATACCGATTTGCAATATTTGTATTGCTTGCAATATTCACTGCTTGTAATAGTATTAAATAAACTTTTTAACTACTCCATACATCAATTAATCTGGAGTACTCTGTAGTGATATTGCTTGACTAGACTAACTTGTTTAAGCAATATTGACTGTCCTACTTGCTTGTTTGCTCTGTAATGACATTGTTTGACCATAGTATTAGTGACTAGCTATAATCAGTGGCGGAGCTAGGGGACCACCCGGGGCCTTGGCCCCCTTTATGCCATTGTACACCATGAAGAAAATTTATACTTAAGCCTAACTTAGTCAAGATTTTTGACAAATTAGACTAGTTGGCCCCCCTAATTGAGATTTGTCATGTGTGGACCCCTTCAATCTTCATTCCTGCCTCCGCCCCTGGCTATAATCTTAGTGGCTAGCTACAATCTTCGAGGTTTTCTGATAGAGTTCATCACCCACATATCCATTTCATCTTTCATAACTTTCACCATGCATGACTGCGGGATTACAAACATTCTGGCGAGTTTCTCCGCATCATACTCATCATATACTTTTTCAATAGATTCTTTGAGTTCATTTAGAGTTGTAGGTGCACTGCAAAGTGTCAAGCACTGAATGGAGTTGAAAAAGGCAAGATCTAGGACATTCATATCATGTGAATTTGCAAGTTGTTGCATCAACCTGATATCTAGTCTTGATTCTGGTACACCATAGAAAAGCTGCATCATTAGGACGAACATGTCTTCGTGCGTTGTCTTGTTGGATAAAGATGATTCCATTATCTTCAGGCCACTGAGATTCAATAGGTGGAATCACCTTTTCATAAAAATAATTTCTCATCATATCTCAAATAACTATGACTGATTTAAGCTTCTTAGTCACTCTTTCCAGGTTTATAGTTACCGCCACGACTCACCATGTCGTACCGTATTTATATGAAAAAAAATGCGTGGTTAAATTAACTTATCTTTGACTTATACACCAACAAACACGACCTACGTCAAAAGTTCATGCTCTAAGTCTAACCCATGGCGCCATGAGAGAGGCATTTTGGACGACGAGCTCCATGTTGCTCGTTTCTCAAAAGTTGAAATTTTGAAATTTTGAAGTCTCCAATAATTTGGAAACAAATTATAGATTTTGATAATGATATGACCTACAAGCGTGTAAAATTTCAGTTAGAAATTCTTCGTGTTTTTAGTCTGGGAAAAAATGACAAGTGGGTGTATCTGGTTATGTGAACACTACACAGTTTCAAAAATTTGAATGTTACCTGATTTGTCTTTTTGTGTAGTCTAAAATATACGAATTTTAGATTGAAATTTTACACACCGATAGGTCTCGACATTATCTACATGTATGATTTTTGTTTCGAATTTATAAAACAAAAAATGCTGATTTTGAAATTTTTTTTTTGAAAAAACTAGCTGTGTGGAGCTCGGGCTCCTTTTGCACTCTCTGATGGCGCCGCCGGCTATATTATCATGTTATATAACTTGAATCACAAGCAGTCAAAGGAGTGAGCCTAAATTTCTAGAAGCAGTCATAGTTCATTTATTGCAGGTGCCCAAAACTCCAGCTCGTTCTCTTTGAACCTCGTGGTTAAAGCTTAAACGGCACAGAGAAGAGAGAGCTATAGCTATTCGCAAAAAAAAGAGCTATAGCTGCTAAGAATCAGCCGACTGAGCGAGCCACGGATCTCGGCATCGGGAGGAAATTGCACATCACACCAAGGTTTGGTGCAAAAGTTGCACAGAACACAGAAATCAAACCTATTTTCCAGCTCACCCCGGTTTTTTGTCTAATATGTTGCAGCTAGCCCAAATAGTTGATTTGGGAGCCTTAACCACGTATCTGACATGTGGGCTGATACGTGTCAAACGTATCTATAATTTTTTATTGATCCATGCAAGTTTTGTGATGTTGTCACATGTTTTTACTATCATATTACATCATTTTTATGCATTTTGTTGGACTAACCTATTGACAAGGTGCCCAGTGTCAGTTCCCTGTTTTTGTGTTGATTTTGTTGCAGAAAGTTACTTCTGAAATATTCTCGGAATTAGACGAAAATTTACGACAATTTTTTATTGAAGAAATAAGGACAGGAGCCAGAAGGGCGACCCGGGGGGGCCCACAGGCCAGGGGCGGGTCCCACCCATGGGTCTAAGAGGGGCCGCGGCCACAGCCCGCCTCTGCCCCTCGGGCACCCCCTCGGCCGCCTCCGATGCCTATAAAATCACCCCCGACGAAAAAAGCCTAACCCCTGAAGGATTTTCCCAAATACGATACAGAGCTCCGCCGCCATCGCCGACAAGTTTCGGGGGTTCAAAAGGTCCTGTTCCGGCACCCTGCCGGGACGGGGATCGACCGCCGGGGCCATCTCCATCAACGCCGCTGCTTCCCGCGATGAGGAGGGAGTAGTCCCTCACCGGGGCTGAGGCTTATACAAGTAGCTATGTGGTTATCTCTCTCTCCCATGATGTGATCTTCGTTGTGATCATGAGCTTTGTTAGTATAGTTGAATACATGATGTTTCCCTATGTGTAATGGATATGATGTTGCTCAAGTGGTGTTATCTAGTATAATTTGCGGAGTCACCGTTGTGATCACGGTATCTCGATGACAGTGTGGGTGCCGTGTGTCACTCTATGCATCAAGATTAGAGGGATCTTCATCATGAGTTTGTTCTTTAATATTGTTGGATTGAATAGATCATGAGGTTTCTTGATGCTTGTATTATTGAAGAAAGAGACTATTTAAGAAATAGGTTGTGGTGTTTGTTAGTACTATCTTTTGATGCGATAGTGACAGCATGAAGTGTCCATAGATGTGGAATACGAACTTTCAGATGTGCTTCTCGTAGCCCTACGCAGTTCTCATCCTATTTGATCCACAAAAGAATGATCTCCGAGTAACGTCTACCATGCATGTGTTTTGTGGGAACTATCATGTGTTTAATTATGTTAATGATGTTGAGAGTAGTCACTAGTGAAATTATGAAGCCTAGGCCTTGTTTCCAAGCATTGATACACCGTTTTTAGTCACTTTTATCACCTGTTTGCTTGCTGCCATTTTTATTACAGAATTATAAAATCACCTTTTACCATCCATATCACTTGCATTTTACCATCTCTTCGCCGAACTAGTGCACCTATACAACTGACAATTGTATTACGTGTGTTGGGGACACAAGAGACTTCTTGTATCTTAATTGCAGGGTTGCTTGAGAGGGATATCTTTGACCTTGATACGTGTCAAACGTATCTATAATTTTTGAGTGATTCATGCTAGTTTTGTGACATTGTCACATGTTTCTACTATCATTTTATATCATTTTAATGCATTTGTCGGACTAACCTATTGACAAGATGCCCAGTGCTAGTTCCCTGTTTTTGTGCTGATTTTGTTGCAGAAAGTTACTTCTGGAAATATTCTCGGAATTGGACGAAAATTTACGACAATTTTTTATTGGACAAATGAAGACCGGAGCCAAAAGGGCGACCTTGGGGGCCACCCACAGGCCAGGGGCGGCCCCCTGCCACGGCCCTAGGGCAGCCTGCGGGTGGGACCCACCCCTGCCCTGTGGGCACCCCCTCGGCCGCCTCCGACGCCTATAAAATCATCCCCGACGAAAAAACCCTGACCCCCGAAGGATTTTCCCAAATACGCAACAGAGCTCCGCCGCCATCGCCGACAACTTTCGGGGGTCAGATTGATCCTGTTCCGGCACCCTGCCGGAGGGGGGATCGACCACCGGGGCCATCTCCATCAACACCGCTGCTTCCCGCGATGAGGAGGGAGTAGTCCCTCACCGGGGCTGAGGCTTATACAAGTAGCTATGTGGTTATCTCTCTCTCCCATGATGTGATCTTCATTGTGATCATGAGCTTTGTTAGTGTAGTTGAATACATGATGTTTCCCTATGTGTAATGGATATGATGTTGCTCAAGTGGTGTTATTTAGTACAATTTCCGGAGCCACCGTTGTGATCATGGTACCTCGGTGACAGGATGGGTGACGTGTGTGACTCTATGGATAATAGATTGGAAGGATCTTCATCATGAGTTTGTTCTTTATTTGTTGGATTGAATAGATCATGAGGTTTCTGATGGTTGTGTTATTGAAGAAAGAGACTATTCAAGAAATAGGTTGTGGTGTTTGTTAGTACTATCTTTGGATGCGGATAGTGACAGCATGAAGTATCCATAGATGTGGAATACGAACTTTAAGGTGTGCTTTTCGTAGCCCTACGCAATTCTCATCCTATTTGATCCACAAAAAATTATCTCCGAGTAACGTCTACCATGCATGTATTTTTGTGGGAACTATCATGTGTTTAATTAGGTTAATGATGTTGAGAGTAGTCACTAGTGAAAGTATGAATCCTAGGCCTTGTTTCCAAGCATTGATACACCGTTTTTAGTCACTTTTGTCACTTGTTTACTTGCTACCATTTTTATTACAGAATTACAAAATCACCTTTTACCATCCATATCACTTGCATTTTACCATCTCTTCGCCGAACTAGTGCACCTATACAACTGACAATTGTATTAGGTGTGTTCGGGACATAAGAGACTTCTTGTATCTTAATTAAATTGCAGGGTTGCTTGAGAGGGATATCTTTGACCTCTACCTCCCGTGGATTCGATAAACCTTGGGTTACTCACTTAAGGGAAATTTGCCGTTGTCCTACAAACCTCATCTGCGCTTGGAGGCCCAACAAGTCTACAAGAATATAAGTGTGTAGTAGACATCAAGATAATTTCTGGCGCCGTTGTCGGGGAGATGAGCGGTTGAAGGTATCTTATTTAGATTCTGTAGTTATATCTTTTTGTTTCTTGTTTTTATTTCACTAGTTTGGCTTTATGGAACGTTGTTCTTTGAATTTGCTTTTTGAGAGTGACCTCTCCACCACTCCCATGGTGGATAAGGTTACTCCACATACTGAATGTATTTCTTTCAAGATACCGATGGGGATAATTGATCGTGTTATGAGTAATTGCTATGCAGGAGATGGAGCTATACATCCTAGTTATCATCTGCTTTATATTAAAGAGTTATGTGGGTTGTTTGAGATTGCAGGTGTATCAAGAGAGGTAATCATGAGGAAATTATTTTCCTTATCACTTAAGGAGAAAGCATTGGAGTGGTATATAGGGGTGGAAACGGATCGGATGCGGATCGGATAGTGCCCTTCCCACATCCGTTTCCATATTTTTTAAACGAATACGGATACGAATTCGGATGTTGTCGAATACGAATGTGGAGCGGATGTTAATCGAATACGAATTCGGATCGAATGTTTTCTCAATTCGGATCGGAAACGAATATAACAAAATAGTAGACTTGTATCTTATAACGAGTTAAATATACAATGAAATAGTGATAAATATAGCTATATAATACACAGTTCTTTAAATTTCAATCATAGAATAATATAACTGATCACTTTATTACTATTTTAGGTTGAGAAATTCCCATATCGGGTTAGAATTATCAAAACTTACCAACAAAATCTTATTCGGATACGGATATATCCATTTCCATATCCACATTTGTGTCAAAATTCAATACCACATTTGTTTTGTATTTGTAAAAACGGATTCGGATATTTACCACTTCCATTTTTATTTCGTCCGGATTCGGATATTTACCACTTCCATTTTCAATTTCTCGAATACGAATGTCGGATAATTCGGACTATCCGCTACCAGTTCCCACCCCTAGTGGTATAGGCTGCTAGACAATTCTCACTTGTTGGATTGGAAGGAGCTTATGTCTCTCTTTTATTCTAAATTTTATCCTCTTCATGAAATTCATCGAGATAGAAATTATATCTACAATTTTTGGCCACATGATGGAGAGAGCATTGCTCAAGCTTGGGGGAGATTGAAATCATTAATGCTTAAATGTCCTAACCATGATCTTTCCAAGGATATTATTGTTACTCCCTCTGATCCGGATTAACTGTCGCGGAGAAACAATAGCGATCGTACAGAATAATGAGCAGCCCACGACACTTTTTCCGGATCAGACGAGTAACAATTTTTATGCAAGGCTATCTCTTCATGACAAGGAAATACTTGATGCTTCTTATATGGGTTCTTTTACAAGTAAGAAGATTGATGCTAAATGGGATCTTATTAAAAAGATTCAACAAAACATTGAAGATTGGGAGATCGACAAAGGTAAAGAGTCAGGTATAAATTATGAGTATGATTGTGTTAAGTCTTCTATTGAAACTGATAGTTTTAATACGCTCAGTGCTAAGTTTGGACTTGACTCTCATATAGTTGTTTATATCTATAAATATTTTGCTTTTCATATTAATATTCCTAAAGAGAAATGGCCTAAGCATCATGAACCTTTCAAAGACATTTGCAAACAAAATGAAATTGTTAATGATGATTGCAATAGACATGATCCAATCTCTACAAATAATGTTCCATATAAGCAAGTTAATTTTTGTGGAGTGCATAGACCTTGTGAAAGCACTCGGGTTGAAGAAGATAAATATTGTAAGCAACATAAGCATGAAAGAACAAGCAAATGGCTTAAGGATTTACATAAATTTGCTAGAGAATTAAATGACCTCTATCCTTTTGTGTGTGAACTTTGCAATGTAGAAGGTCATTTTAATTTCCAATGCTCGTTCCTTAATGATAGAATTATTAGCCAGTTTTGTGATAACATGATCACCTCTAGTCTTTATGATGAACTTAATTTGTTTTTGGGGTGTGAAGAGTTATCAGAAAAAACTTCTTGGTTAGATAGTAGTACTTTTGGAAAAATAGCATTCTTAAGGGAGCTTATCATTATTGTGTTGTGAATTGCCGTGACAATGCTTACATTGCAAAAATTAGAAAGAATATTACTTCACCAAAGTATAAAAGGACATATGTTTCTTATGTTGACAATAATGAAAGGGAGAGATTCTCCCAAGTTTCTCCTATCTTTTCTAATAACGAATCAGATTATGTGGAGAAGCTTCCTTTCCAACCACTCCCTCCTAAGGTGGTGAAGAAGAAGAAGAGAGGGAGGAGTAAAAATAAAGAGGAAACGGTATCATCCCCTAAGCATATTTCTCCCATCATGGTTGTTCCTAATGAGCATGAATCAAAAAATTATTGAAGATGATCCGCTTAATTATATTCATTATTATCTTGATGTTAAGTCTATAGGCACTATTGAAGAAGATTATGCTATGCATGTTACTTATTGTGATGATCATGATTGGGAAAATAATTCTACTTATGATCTTGAAAATATTTTTGACACCAATTATGAAAATGATGATATTGATAATTGTTACACTGTTGGGAATATTCATGTTTCTTCTAATCATAATGTGGAAAACCCCAAGCTTGGGGATGATGGGTTTTAAAATCCTTTTGGTATTGAAAGTCATGATGATTTGCTTACAAAAATATATGCTTGGAAAGATGACTATCCCCTTGCTTATGTTGATATTATGCCTCCAATTTTTGATGATTATTGTGATGATAACTGATACGTCTCAAACGTATCTATAATTTTTGAGTGATCCATGCTAGTTTTGTTATATTGTCACATGTTTTTACTATCAAATATATCACTTTTATGCATTTTGTCGGAATAACCTATTGACAAGATGCCAAGTGTCAGTTCCATGTTTTTGCTATTTTTGTATTTCAGAAAAGTCACAACAGGAAATATCGTCGGATTGCCCTCAAAATTTACGGAGATTTTTTATGCGACGGAAGACACACGTGGACCAAAGGGTGACCTGGGGGGCCACCCAGGGGCCAGGGGCGGGTGGCAGCCGCGGCCCCACCTTGACCCGCGTGTGGGGCCCTCCCTTGCCCTCTGAGCACCGCCTCGGCCCCCTCCGACGCCTATAAAGTCCCTTTTGACCTAAAACCGAGGGGGCAGCCATTATTTTCCAGAAACTCGACCCCGACGTGCCGTCACCGAAAATCCTAGTTCGGGGGTCAGATTGATCATGTTCCGGCACCCTGCCGGAGGGGAGATCGACCGCCAGAGCCATCTCCATCAACACCGCTGCTTCCCGCGATGAGGAGGGAGTAGTCCCTCACCGGGGCTGAGGATTATACAAGTAGCTATGTGGTTATCTCTCTCTCCCATGATGTGATCTTCGTTGTGATCATGAGCTTTGTTAGTATAGTTGAATACATGATGTTTCCCTATGTGTAATGGATATGATTTTTCTCAAGTGATGTTATTTAGTACAATTTCCGGAGTCACCGTTGTGATCACGGTATCTCGGTGACAGTGTGGGTGCCGTGTGTGACTCTATGGATAATAGATTGGAAGGATCTTCATCATGAGTTTGTTCTTTATTATTGTTGGATTGAATAGATCATGAGGTTCTCTTGATGCTTGTGTTATTGAAGAAAGAGACTATTCAAAAAATATGTTGTGGTGTTTGTTAGTACTATCTTTCGATGCCGATAGTGACAGGATGAAGTGTCCATAGATGTGGAATACGAACTTTAAGGTGTGCTTTTCGTAGCCCTACACAATTCTCATCCTATTTGATCCACGAAAGAATGATCTCCGAGTAACGTCTACCATGCATGTGTTTTTGTGGAACTATTATGTGTTTAATTATGTTAATGATGTTGAGAGTAGTCACTAGTGAAATTATGAAGCCTAGGCCTTGTTTCCAAGCATTGATACACCGTTTTTAGTCACTTTTGTCACTTGTTTGCTTGCTGCCATTTTTATTACAGAATTACAAAATCACCTTTTACCATCCATATCACTTGCATTTTACCATCTCTTCGCTGAACTAGTGCACCTATACAACTGACAATTGTATTAGGTGTGTTGGGGACACAAGAGACTTCTTGTATCTTAATTGCAGGCTTGCTTGAGAGGGATATCTTTGACCTCTACCTCCCGTGGATTCGATAAACATTGGGTTACTCACTTGAGGGAAATTTGCCGCTGTCCTACAAACCTTTGCGCTTGGAGGCCCAACAAGTCTACAAGAATAGAAGCGTGTAGTAGACATCAAGCTCTTTTCTGGCGCCGTTGCCGGGGAGGTAAGGTAAACGGCACTCACACTCCGGCAACGAAGTTAATTTCTAGCATTGTTGTTGGGGAGGTGAGCGCTTGAAGGTATCTTCTTTATATCTTGCAATTAAATCTTTTTTGTTTCTTGTTTTTATTTCACTAGTTAGGCTTAATGGAAAACAACAAAAAATGGAGAGAGCTTTATAAACTTTATCTTGAAATTGGTCATGATGCTTTTGAAGAGAAAATTAAAAAACCTATGGAACTTTATTTGCATAACAATCATGCTAGTAGCAATGTTATTAGTATGATTTCTTTGAATGCCATTGTTGCTAATGCTATGGAAAATTGCAAGCTTGGGGATGCCAGTTTTGATGAATATGATCTTTTTAGTCCCCCAAGCTGGAAGGAGGAAATTTGCTTTGATTATACTATGCCTCCTATATATGATGATTATAATGATGAATGTGATATTTTCAGTCCACCTACTATTGAGGAAAAAGTTTATTATGATCATGATATGCCTCCTATTTATGATGATTACAATGATGGTTATGATAGTTTTACTCCCACTATTACTAATGAGAAGGATTTTACTTGTGTGGAGAGTAATAATAATACTTTTATGCATGTGAATCATGAGAAAAATGCTTTATGTGATGGTTATGTTATTGAGTTTTCTTATGATTCTACTGAAAGTTATTATGAGAGAGGGAAGCGTGGTTATATAAATTTTCATTTTATGAAGTTTCCCCTCTTTATGTTGAAGGTTTTAATGTTGCACTTGCTTTGCCTTCCTATGCTTAATGCTTTATGCTCCAATGATTTATTTTCTTACAAGATATCTATGCATAGGAAGAGAGTTAGACTTAAATGTGTTTGATATTTGCTTCATGATGCTCTCTTTTGCGTTCCAACTCTTATTCTTATGAGAGCATCATTAAAATTATCATGCCTAGCTAAAAGGCTTAAAAGAAAAGCGCTTGTTGGGAGGCAACCCATCTTTTACTTTCAGTTTGTTTTTGTTTTTCTTGAGTCATGGAGTTGTTGCCTCTGTAGCAACTTCATTGTATCTTTTTCTTTTGGTTTGTTGTGCCAAGTTTAGCCTCTAATGCATTGAAAGTGTGAGGTGTTGTTTTGCTGTCCGGAAACAGATTTCTGTCCTTCACTGTTCGAAAATCTATAAAATCCCTGAATTTTATATTTTTCTGATGATTTTAGACAGCAAGCAAGATACTTTTATCTATCTTTCTTTAGTTTTGAGTTTTCTGATTTGAGCAACAGAAGTGCCTCGAATAAATTCAATCTTTACAGACTGTTCAGTTTTTGACAGATTCTGCTTTTATTTTGTATTCGTCTCTTTACTATCATCAAATGTGATACTCTTGAGGAGGAGTGCCACATTGAGGCTTAGTAAACAGTAGCTAATACCCAATAAAGTTGGTTGCAATTTGTTTTGAGTTGAACACATGTGCATTTTAATTTAAAAGCACTAACCCTCTAATCAAATTATGAGAAGTTTTGTGTGAAGGGAGTTTTTAAGTTCCAAAGGAGAGGAATATGAAGAAGTTGAGGATGGGTCAGAGCTCAAGCTTGGGGATGCCCCCATGGCATCCCCTCTGAATATCAAGAACCATCAAGAGTCAAAGCTTGGGGATGCCCAAGGCATCCCCTCATCTTCATCGACTATCATAAGGTCGTCTTCGTTGAACTTCGTTTTTATCACTCTACATATTATGTGCTATGCTTGGAGCGTCTTTTTACTTTCAGTTTTGTTTTGTTTGTTTGCTGGTCATATGCTTGTTGGATCCTTGCTTTGTTTGTGTGGGAGAGAGACACGTTCCGCTTTTCATTTGAATATTCCTTTGCTTCGCTTATATCTTGTTGAGTATTCTTAGCTACTTTTGTTTGCTAGTAAGCTCTCGCTTTTAGCTTTTATCTTGTTTAGAGCTGCTAGTAGTTGTTGTTAAACTCTCATGTTCTTCACTTATATTTGTTGGAGAGTTGTTATTGTTAAATTGCTTGAATTGTCAAAGGGACAAAATGCTATTCATGTGATATTGGGATGAAATGAAAAGCCTGCATAGTATTGTAGATCATTGTGTGGATACTTGATACTTCTCATTTGTTTTGGGATATTAGGATGAATGCTTAAACTTGCTGGTTATTTGAGTGGAATTGATTAGTAAAGAAATACTGTTAAAAACTTGAAACTATGTGGTGTTTCGTAATTCTTTAAGCTAATCATTCCATCAAAAGAATTGTTTGGTCAGCATTGGAGACGGTGTGGAGCTTTTATGGTTATGATGGATAAATGTCTTATGCTACTCTGTTACCGGTTAATTTTAGATGTTTGCTTCAAATACCTTCTTTGCTAAGCCCAAAAATTCATACTGAGTGTATGGTTCACTCGTGCATCCAAATCCCAAAGCCAAACTATCTTGCCAGCTGAGTCCACCATATCTACCTATGCATGGTATTTCCTGCCATTCCAAATAAATTTGTCATGTGCTATCTTTAAAAATTCAAAATACTCCTTTTTGTGCCTCTGTTTTTAAGCTCATGAGGGAGCAGTAGAGAGCTAGATATAACTTGTGACGAGCAAGGTCATTTCCCCCCTTTCACCCGGTGTCGATGGATTACGTCTTCACTTGAATCAACCTGAGAGCAGCTTAAACAAAATATAAATATAACTCACCATTCTCCTCCGCGCAATGCAAATCTGAGAAATCGGCTCAAACATTGGACAGTGGTGAAACCAAGGAGAAAGAAGAGCGCACTCGCTTCTCTAAAAACCAGCTGCTCTCACAAGTCTAAAAGCCTTGCTTGCTATGGGGGACTAGATAGCTTCTCTGTTGTGAAGTCGTTGACGAAAGCATGCATATCTCAAAATTGTTTTACTTCTGTTTCATAAAAACAAAAAGCTCTAGCACATGACTAATCCCTGCTTCCCTCTGCGAAGGGCCTTTCTTTTACTTTCAATGTTAAGTTAGTTTTCCTCTTCCTTCTATCTCCACCAAAGCAAACATCTAGCATTGACCCTGGGTATCATTGATCATATTGCATTGTCAGATTAAACATGAATCTTTATATTGACTTTACCGTTGGAAGTTGAAGCTTTTTGCTAAAACTTACATCTTCTTTGTTTTGATTCTCAAACACTTTTTTCATGGAACTATTACCTTTGTGGATTAATCAAATATGTGGATCACATTGCTTTCATGTCTTTAACGTACTAATTATGAAAGGTTTTACTTGGATGATTCAACTTGGTTATTCATTGCTTTCTTTCTATCAACTATAGACAATTGTTTTTATCACTTCATTCACATCCTATGCTTTACATTACTATCTTGATCAAGATTGTGTTGGTTGCATGTCTCATAAAAAATTATTTGTTATCACTTACCTACTCGAGGACAAGTAGGAGTTAAGCTTGGGGATGCTGATACGTCTCAAACGTATCTATAATTTTGAGCGATCCATGCTAGTTTTGTTATATTGTCACATGTTTTTACTATCAAATATATCATTTTTATGCATTTTGTCGGACTAACCTATTGACAACATGCCAAGTGCCAGTTCCCTGTTTTTGCTGTTTTTGTATTTCAGAAAAGTCACAACAGGAAATATCGTCGGATTGCCCTCAAAATTTACGGAGATTTTTTATGCGACGGAAGACACACGTGGACCAAAGGGCGACCTGGGGGGCCACCCAGGGGCCAGGGGCGGGTGGCAGCCGTGGCCTCACCTTGACCCGCGGGTGGGGCCCGCCCCTGCCCTCTGGGCACCGCCTCGGCCCCCTCCGACGCCTATAAAATCCCTTTTGACCTAAAACCGAGGGGGCGGCCATTATTTTCTAGAAACTCGACCCCGACACGCCGTCACCGAAAACCCTAGTTCGGGGGTCAGATTGATCCTGTTCCGGCACCCTGCCGGAGGGGGGGATCGACCGCCGGAGCCATCTCCATCAACACCGCTGCTTCCCGCGATGAGGAGGGAGTAGTCCCTCACCGGGGCTGAGGATTATACAAGTAGCTATGTGGTTATCTCTCTCTCCCATGATGTGATCTTCGTTGTGATCATGAGCTTTGTTAGTATAGTTGAATACATGATGTTTCCCTATGTGTAATGGATATGATTTTGCTCAAGTGATGTTATTTAGTACAATTTCCGGAGTCACCGTTGTGATCACGGTATCTCGGTGACAGTGTGGGTGCCATGTGTGACTCTATGGATAATAGATTAGAAGTATCTTCATCATGAGTTTGTTATTTATTATTGTTGGATTGAATAGATCATGAGGTTTCTTGATGCTTGTGTTATTGAAGAAAGAGACTATTCAAGAAATATGTTGTGGTGTTTGTTAGTACTATCTTTGGATGCGGATAGTGACAGCATGAAGTGTCCATAGATGTGGAATACAAACTTTAAGGTGTGTTTTTCGTAGCCCTATGCAATTCTCATCCTATTTGATCCACGAAAGATTGATCTCCGAGTAACGTCTACCATGCATGTGTTTTTGTGGAACTATTATGTGTTTAATTATGTTAATGATGTTGAGAGTAGTCACTAGTGAAAGTATGAAGCCTAGGCCTTGTTTCCAAGCATTGATACACCGTTTTTATTCACTTTTGTCACTTGTTTGCTTGCTGCCATTTTTATTACAGAATTACAAAATCACCTTTTACCATCCATATCACTTGCATTTTACCATCTCTTCGCCGAACTAGTGCACCTATACAACTGACAATTGTATTAGGTGTGTTGGGGACACAAGAGACTTCTTGTATCTTAATTGCAGGGTTGCTTGAGAGGGATATCTTTGACCTATACCTCCCGTGGATTCGATAAACCTTGGTCTACTCACTTAAGGGAAATTTGCCGTTGTCCTACAAACCTCTGCACTTGGAGGCCCAACAATTCTACAAGAATAGAAGCGTGTAGTAGACATCAATAACTATGCCATAAAGAATAATTTTAATAATCCCTACAAGACTCGTCATAATTATTACTCTCCTACTGAACATCATCTTTCTAATACACAATTAGTCTATCATGTCCAAGTTCTATATGATAGTCCTACTCTCAATGCTACTAATAATAAAGATTTTACTTATGTGGAGAGTAATAATAATACTTTTATGCATGTGAATTATGAGAAAAATACTTTATGTGATGGCTATGTTATTGAGTTTTATTATAATTCTACTGAAAGTTGTTATGAGAGAGGGGAGTGTGGTTATATAAATTTTCATCTTATGAAGTTTCCCCTCTTTATGTTGAATGTTTTAATGTTGCACTTGCTTTGCCTTCCTATGCTTAATGCTTTATGCTCCAATGATTTATTTTCTTACAAGATGCCTATGCATAGGAAGAGAGTTAGACTTAAATGTGTTTGATATTTGATTCCTGATCCTCTCTTTGTGTTCCAACTCTTATTCTTATGAGAGCATCATTAAAATTTTCATGCCTAGCTAAAAGGCTTAAAAGAAAAGCGCTTGTTGGGAGGCAACCCATCTTTTACTTTCAGTTTTCGTTTTTCTTTTCTTGAGTCATGGAGTTGTTGCCTCTGTAGAAACTTTATTGTATATTTTTCTTTTGGTTTTTTGTGCCAAGTTTAGCCTCTAATGGATTGAAAGTGCGAGGTATTGTGTTGCTGTCCAAAAACAGATTATGTGCGCCTGTTTTACGAAAATCCTAAAATCTCCGGAATTTTATGTTTTTCTGATAATTTTTTAAAGCAAGCATTATGATTTTATCTATCTTTCGTTAGTTTTAAATTTTTTGATTTGAGCTTCAGAAGTGCCTCTAAAAATTCGATCTTTACAGACTGTTCAGATTTTGACAGATTCTGCTTTTATTTTGCATTTGTCTCTTTACCGTCGTCATATGTGATACTCTAGGGGTAGAGTGTCACATTGAGGCTTAGTAAACAGTATCTAATGCCCAATGAATTTGTTTGCAATTTTTCATGAGTTGAACACATGTGCATTTTAATTTATGAGCACTAACCCTCTAATCAAATTATGAGAAGTTTTGTGTGAAGGGAGTTTTCAAGTTCCAAAGGAGAGGAATATGAAGAAATCGAGGATGGATCAGAGCTCAAGCTTGGGGATGCCCCCATGGCACCCCCTCTGAATATCAAGAACCATCAAGAGTCAAATCTTGGGGATGCCCAAGGCACCCCCTCATCTTCATCGACTATCATAAGGTCGTCTTCGTTGAACTTCGTTTTTATCACTTTACATATCATGTGCTATGCTTGGAGCGTCTTTTTACTTTCAGATTCATTTTGTTTGTTTGCTGGTCATATGCTTGTTGGATCCTTGCTTTGTTTGTGTGGGAGAGAAACACGCTCCGCTTTTTCATTTGAATACTCATTTGCTTCGCTTATATCTTGTTGAGTATTCTTAGCTACTGTTTGTTTGCTAGTAAGCCCTCGCTTTTAGCTTTTATCTTGTTTAGAGCTGCTAGTAGTTGTTGTTAAACTCTCATGTTCTTCACTTATATTTGTTGGAGAGTTGTTATTGGTAAATTGCTTGAATTGTCAAAGGGACAAAATGCTATTCATGTGATATTGGAATGAAATGAAAAGCCTGCATAGTATTGTAGATCATTGTGTGGATACTTGATACTTCTCATTTGTTTTGAGATATTAAGATGAATGCTTAAACTATCTGGTTATTTGAGTGGAATTGATTAGTAAAGAAATACTGTTAAAAACTTGAAACTATGTGGTGTTTCGTAGTTGTTAATTCTTTAAGCTAATCTTTCCATCAAAAGAATTGTTTGGTCAACATTGGAGACGGTGTGGAGCTTTTATGGTTATGATTGATAAATGTCTTATGCTACTATGTTACCGGTTAATTTTAGATGTTTGCTTCAAATACCTCTTTGGTAAGCACAAAAATTCGTACTGAGTGTATGGTTCACTCGTGCATCCAAATCCCAAAGCCAAACTATCTTGCCAGCTGAGTCCACCATATCTACCTATGCAGGGTATTTCCTGCCATCCAAGTAAATTGTCATGTGCTATCTTTAAAAATTCAAAATACTCCATTTTGTGCCTCTGTTTTTAAGCTCATGAGGGAGCAGTAGAGAGCTAGATATAACTTGTGACGAGCAAGGTCATTTCCCCCCTTTCACCCGGTGTCGATGGATTACGTCTTCACTTGAATCAACCCGAGAGCAACTTAAGCAAAATATAAATATAACTCACCATTCTCCTCCGCGCAATGAAAATCTGAGTAATCAGTTCAAAACATTGAACAGTGGCGAAACCAAGGAGAAAGAGGAGCGTACTCGCTCCTCTAAAAACCAGCTGCTCTCACAAGTCTAAAAGACTTGCTTGTTATGGGGGACTAGATAGCTTTTCTGTTGTGAAGTCCTTGATGAAAGCATGCATGTCTCAAAATTGTTTTACTTCTGTTTCATAAAAATAAAAAGCTCTAGCACATGACTAATCCCTGCTTCCCTCTGCGAAGGGTCTTTCTTTTACTTTTAATGTTGAGTCAGTTTTCCTCTTCCTTCTATCTCCACCAAAGCAAACATCTAGCATTGACCCTGGGTATCATTGATTATATTGCATTGTCAGATTAAACATGAATCTTTATATTGACTTTACCGTTGGAAGTTGAAGCTTTTTGGTAAAACTTACATCTTTTTTGTTTTGATTCTCAAACACTTTTTTCATGGAACTATTACCTTTGTGGATTAATCAAATATGTGGATCACATTGCTTTCATGTCTTTAACGTACTAATTATGAAAGGTTTTGCTTGAATGATTCAACTTGGTTATTCATTGCTTTCTTGCTATCAACTATAGACAATTGTTTTGTATCACTTCATTCACATCCTATGCTTTACATTACTATCTTGATCATGATTGTGTTGGTTGCATGTCTCATCAAAAATTATTTTGTTCTCACTTACCTACTCGAGGACGAGTAGGAGTTAAGCTTGGCGATACTGATCCGTGTCAAACGTATCTATAATTTTTGAGTGATCCATGCTAGTTTTGTGACATTGTCACATGTTTCTACTATCATTATATATCATTTTAATGCATTTGTCGGACTAACCTATTGACAAGATGCCCAGTGCCAGTTCGCTGTTTCTGTGCTGGTTTTGTTGCAGAAAGTTACTTCTGGAAATATTCTCGGAATTGGACAAAAATTTACGACAATTTTTTATTGGACAAATGAAGACCGGAGCCAAAAGGATGACCTTGAGGGCCACCCACAGGCCAGGGGCGGCCCCCTGCCGCGGCCCTAGGGCAGCCCGCGGGTGGGACCCGCCCCAGCCCTGTGGGCACCCCCTCGGCCGCCTCCGACGCCTATAAAATCATCCCCGACGAAAAAAAAAACCCTGACCCCTGAAGGATTTTCCCAAATATGCAACAGAGCTCTACCGCCATCGCCGACAAGTTTCAGGGGTCAGATTGATCCTGTTCCGGCACCCTGTCGGAGGGGGGATCGACCACCGAGGCCATCTCCATCAACACGCTGCTTCCCGCGATGAGGAGGGAGTAGTCCCTCACCGGTACTGAGGCTTATATAAGTAGCTATGTGTTTATCTCTCTCTCCCATGATGTGATCTTCGTTGTGATCATGAGCTTTGTTAGTGTAGTTGAATACATGATGTTTCCCTATGTGTAATGGATATGATGTTGCTCAAGTGGTGTTATTTAGTACAATTTCCGGAGCCACCGTTGTGATCATGGTACCTCGGTGACAGGATGGGTGCCGTGTGTGACTCTATGGATAATAGATTGGAAGGATCTTCATCATGAGTTTGTTCTTTATTTGTTGGATTGAATAGATCATGAGGTTTCTTGATGGTTGTGTTATTGAAGAAAGAGACTATTCAAGAAATAGGTTGTGGTGTTTGTTAGTACTATATTTGGATGCGGATAGTGACAGGATGAAGTGTCCATAGATGTGGAATACGAACTTTAAGGTGTGCTTTTCGTAGCCCTACGCAATTCTCATCCTATTTGATCCACAAAAGAATTATCTCCGAGTAACGTCTACCATGCATGTTTTTTTGTGGGAACTATCATGTGTTTAATTATGTTAATGATGTTGAGAGTAGTCACTAGTGAAAGTATGAAGCCTAGGCCTTGTTTCCAAGCATTGATACACCGTTTTTAGTCACTTTTGTCACTTGTTTGCTTGCTGCCATTTTTATTACAGAATTACAAAATCACCTTTTACCATCCATATCACTTGCATTTTACCATCTCTTCGCCGAACTAGTGCACCTATGCAACTGACAATTGTATTAGGTGTGTTGGGGACACAAGAGACTTCTTGTATCTTAATTGCAGGGTTGCTTGAGAGGGATATCTTTGACCTCTACCTCTCGTGGATTCGATAAGCCTTGGGTTACTCACTTAAGAAAAATTTGCCGCTGTCCTACAAACCTCTGCGCTTGGAGGCCCAACAAGTCTACAAGAATAGAAGTCTGTAGTAGACATCAGACCTCTACCTCCCTGAGTTCGATAAACCTTGGGTTAGTCACTTAAGGGAAAATTGCCGCTGTCCTACAAACCTCTACGCTTGGAGGCCCAACAAGTCTACAAGAATAGAACCGTGTAGTAGACATCATGGGCCCGTATTTGTATACCGTATAACATAATTATACATTAATTTATAAAAAGGCAACATAAAAGTGGAAAATAAATATATTATGTATAAATATTTCAGCATCAAAATGACATTCTCTATATCAGATAGTGCATCAACACAACATCATGTATAACATCTGAAGAAAATAACAACACCCAGCCATCTCTATCATAGAGAGAAAGAGAGCACCAACTCATGGCACTTCTACAAACTCCAAAAGTTTTAGTGTCTCGTGACAGTTTACAAGTTCCAACTAACGTGTCTCCTAACACATACAAAATAGAGTCTTCAGCCCCGGATAAACCCTACCAAACAATGTCTAATTGACAAAATATTCACAAATTGCAGTGAAATACCCGTTGAACGAGACAAGGCCGTCGTAATCCGTCGTCCTCAACGCCGGCGTGCCGCCGCCATCGACCCCTTCATCTCCGGGTGGTACCTGCTCCGCTGCGCGCACGGGTGGCGGACTGAACAAGTCGGGGTCTAAATCAACCGTCCCCGTCGCCGGCCCTCCACTGCCGCCGCCGCCTCCGTCGCCGGCGCCGGCGTGAGCGCCGCCGCTACTGAAAGTGCATGGTTGCCCCCATGCATGGTTTTGGTAATTAATGACAATCTCTATGGACTAATGTTTGCATTGAGCTATATTTATAGGTGTGGCCATTTGAGTTGCCTGATCTCCATTTGTTGGAATCAAGGTTAAGGAAAGAAAAGTATGTGTTGATCAAGGCTATGTGCGTGTTGATCAACACTCAAGTCCAAGTGAAGATATGCCGAAGAAGTGCTTCTCCCTTCTTGGTGTATGGGGAGCAACATGTGAATCTTCACCGAAGCGCGATCGAGGAAGGTGGTGCGTCTTGAGGTGTTGAAGATCATCTTCATTGACCTCAAGTGGATTATTGCGCAAGGCAAAGGTATGATCTTGTTAGGGTTTCTATTTTACCGGTCTCATGTTGTTTAGTGAGAGACCGGATTATAGGATAGATAACCGTAATATCAAGAGGGGCTCTCGACCGAATATCTTGACCGTATCGTCGTAGAGAGCACAAACCTTTGCATCCATGCAATCATCTTTATTGGTTCTTATTTGTCTCTTATCGTGGTGTGGTCTTGGTGCTTGTCGTGCTTGTCATGACAAGGCTAAGTTCACCGAAAACGGTTGTCATATGCGTTCCCTATTGCGTTTTCGGCATTGGAGATTTTGCCGGTTCATCCGTGCGGAAGATTTCTCTCTTCCATTTCTTTGCAAAATCTCCATTGCTTGTTTGCCATTTTCAAAGGTTGCTTTTGTTGTCCTCTTTCCAACAAAATTGGTTTCACTTCATTCGGACTTCAATTGCAAAAGTTATAGAATTTCCGCTTGTAAACTTTCCCACTTGTTTTTATAATATTTTCTTGGACTATGACATTTCTCTACATAATCTTGTTGTGCTCGTTGTGACGATTCCAACGAGTCCAAGATTATAAAAAACGGAGTTCGTGGGTGAAAGTTATCGCGGTTTCAGTTTCCGGGTGTTCTGCTATTTTTCCAGTTTTCGGTACTACCGGTCCCTCTGGCGGAACTACCGCTGAAATGTTCCGGACCAACTTCCGAAGGCCACTTCCGCTTACGAATTTTCGGTTCTGTTACCAAGCAGAAGTGGCACTGGAACTTGTTCCGGTACTACCGCTTTACCGGAAGTACCGTACCTTTTTCCGGAAGTTCCGGTTCCTTGTATCGGGACCTCTTCCTCCTAAGTTTTTCAGTTTGCGGTTTTTCAGTGACCGGAAGTACCGGCCACCCGAGCGGTACTACCGCCGGCCACTTCCGCGGCTACTTCCGGATACCACTTCCGCTTATGAAAAGTCATTTCTGTTTCGAGCGGAAGTGGCACCGGAAGTAACCCCGGAAGTACCGGTAAACCAGTACTACCGGTGCTCACTGCGGTAGGGCCACCCCGGCGGGTTTTACAGAGTACCGTTGGTGCGCTGATTTCTGTAGGGCGGCCGCCCTTTGGGCCAGTACTACTGGTCCTGCGGGAATCTGTGCCCCAACGGCCAGGGCTACCTACTTAAGGAGGTTTTCTTCCCCAACGGTGCTTTAACCTTTTTGAATATCTTGAGCTCACTTGCTTTCCTCTCTCCTTCATTGTTGCACATCCTTGTGAGCTTGATTCCTCTCAATCCCTCCAATGATTCTTGCCCAAACTTAGGGATTCAAGAGAGGAGATCTAGATCTACCATTCCACCAATCAAAATCTCCTCTAAGTGAGGGAACCTAGTGGATCTAGATTTTGGGGTTGCTTTGTGTTCATCCCCTTTGTTCTTCCTCTCTTATTCCCCCCAAAGCATTTGTTGCTTGGTTGGAATTTGAGAGTGAAGGACTTGACCACTTTGTGTGTTCTTGCCTCTTGCATTAGTTGCATCGGGTTGCTCTCTCCACGGTGATACGTGAAGTTGAAGGTTGAGAAGCTTGTTACTCTTGGGTGCATTGTGTTACCAAGAGCTTTGTGCCTCTTGGGTGCATTATGTACCCTAGACGGTTTGGAGGTGCCGCGAAGACTTCGAGTTGTGAAGCTTCGGCACGAGTTTGGGATCCCCCAATTTAGTTGTGGGTGTGTGCCCCAAGAACGGTGTAAAAGGGCTCCGGAATCCGCCTCAAAGGATTCCGATAGTGGAAGGTGAACCAATCCCTTGGGTGAGGTTCATCGGAGAATAGGGTGAGGCCTTTGTGTCATCTTGAGTAGGCCTCTGGTGGCGAGCTCACACCCCTCCAACGAGATGTACTCCCTTAACAAGGAGGAACTCGGGAATACATCCTTGTCTCCACGTGCCTCGGTTATTCCTATACCCGAGCTTTTACTTATGCACTTTACATTGTGATAGCCTTCGTGCTTGAAGTTTATATCTTGATATCGCTTTGTTGCTTGCCTTGTTTAGCATAGGTTGTTGGTGCACATAGGTGAGCCTAGAAATTAGGTTGTTGGCTTGTTAATTTAAACACATAGTTTTTATTCCGCAATTATCAAGCCTTTAATTAGAAAAAGTTTTAATCGCCTATTCACCCCCCCCCCCTCTAGGCGATATCCGGGACATCGTTTGTTCTTTCAATTGGTATCAGAGCCTCGTCTCTCTTGTTTGGCTTTACCGCCTAGAGAGTAAAGATGTCGTTTAGAGGTTTACTACACGATTCCATGTTTATATTCAATGGCACAAATTTTAATGTTTGGAAAACTCATATGCTTAGTCACTTACGGGTCTTGGACCCCAATATTGAGCGTATCTTAGATATAGGTTTTTCTCCTCCTAAGGATTGTGAAAGTACGACTTTAGAGGATGAGAAAAACTTATATCTAGATGCTCTAGCTTCTAATGAGTTTTGCAAATTTGTGAGTGTTGTAGTTTTTGAGTCAATCTTGCCTCTACGGAATGCTCATGAGCTTTGGACCAAGCTTCAAGATAAATATGGAGTGTCCAACGCTATTGAGGAGGATTGCTCTCCCTCCACCTCCGTCCGTGACGAGCTCTCGTCTTTGTCTACTTCACCAAATTGTGGTAAGCCACAAACTAACGTGATGGTGAGTAGTGATAGGTTTTGCAATATTGATAGTGATCTCTTCTTTGATGATCTTTTATCTCTATCGTGTTGCAATGCCTCATCTTTGGACCAAAACACACATAGCACTATAAATGTCATACATGCTAGTGTTGATAGTCCTTGCATATCATCCAAAAATTGCTTAGATAAATCTAATGATGATATGCTTGCTTTATCTTGTTCCCATGATGAAAATGCTTGTGTTTCCTCTAACTCTTGCATGAATATTAATGTAGAGAAAACCAAATTAATTGTGGAACAAGATTTGAACTTGAGTAGTTCAAAAATAAATCATTCTTCTTCATCCACCTCTCATTGCCTTATGGCTAAATCTTCTTCTAGTAATGACAATGGTAATGATCATGATAATGATAATGATACTATTGATGAAGAAGATGATGTGGAAAAGGTTAATGCTCTCCTACAAAATAAAGGTCTAATGATTCTTAAAGCCCTTCCTAAAAATAAAAATGCTCAAGCTATCCTCTTTGAAATTATGGAAACGCTAATTGAGCGTGGGGAAACTATTGAGGCTTTGGAAGCAAGCCTTGAAGAAAAGGGTAAGATTGAAAGAGATGATGCTATGGAGAAGGCATCGTTAGAATATGCTCTTGAGGAAGAGCAAGAGACTCGGGCTTCTCTTGAGGAGAAACTAGAAAATATTGAGGAGTCTCATAATGAAATAATTGCTAAAATTATTAAAGAACGTGACCATGCTCATGCTAAATATAAAGTCACGAAAAATGAAAATGCTAGATTAAATGATGAGCTTGCCAAGTTGTCTTCTTCTATCCCTAATGTCAATGATGCTTGTGCTACTAACTCTATTTCTTGTGAAGCATCTATGTCGAAGGAGAATGTTGAGCTAAGGGCTCAACTTGAGTTGCTAACTAGCAAGTATAGGAAGTTGGAAGAAAATCATAAAAAGCTATCTAGCTCTAATGATGATCTTCTAGCATCCTATGCTAGTCTAAAGTTAGCTCATGAGGCAATCACTACCAAGGTAATATCTTGTGAGCCTCATGTGGATATTAGCACAACTATACCTAAAAATGCTATATTGCCATGTGCTAGTCCTAGTAGTTCATCCACTAAAAATATTGGTACATCATGTGATGAATTACTTGCTTTGCCTTGTGGTCATAACAATGAAGCTTCTACTTCCTCTAGTGCTTTTGTTGCCACTAACCATGTAGAGGAAATAAAAGACCTCAAGGCCCAAGTCACTTCTTTGAAGAATGACTTGGAAAAGCGTCATGAAGGGAAGCGTGCACTTGACAACATGTTGAGTGCACAACAATCCCCGAATGACAAGAGTGGACTTGGATTCAACTCCAACATCAAGAACAAGTCCAAGGTTGAGAAGAAGAAGGGCCAAGTACAAGTCAAGAATCCGGCCAACATCATTTGCTTCAAGTGCAAGCTAGAAGGGCACCATGTTCGGGATTGCCCAATGAAGAAGAAGAAGCCTCTTAGTGAGAAGCAACTAGGAAGCGGCCTCTTGTTCAATCTCGTGCTCAACCACGGGTTGAACAAAGGCCACCTCCTAAGAAGACTCAAGTCAATGCTCCTCAAGTTGAGGAGCCTATTAAGAAGAAGAAGAAGAAGAAGAAGAAGAGTCGGTGTTGCTATCTTTGCCGTCGTAAAGGTCATTTTGCTTCTTCATGCACTAACGGTACCTCATCCAACCCTATCATAATTGATGATGTTTATTCTCTTGGAAAGGATAGAGTTAGCAATGTGTTTGCCAAATTTATGGGAGCTCAAAGTGGTGTCAAGAAAAGCACCATTTGGGTTCCCAAGCCTATTGTGACTAACCTCTTAGGACCCAACTTGGTTGGTGACCAACAAGCTTCAACTTGATCAATAGGTGTCAATGGAGGACATTGGTGACTTGTCTATTTTTGAAGAATTCAGGGATCTTCATGGGTTTATTTCTCAAGCCAAGTCAATTGGATTACCACATATCTATCTCATATCCAATGCTCCTCCTTGCGGTAACTTGTATTTAATTCATATACTCTTTGAAAGTTGCTTGCTCCCTAGCATGTGCTTGTATATGATATGCTACTTTCCTACTTGCCTTGTTATTCAAGGTTGTGTATGTTAAGTTGTGTATCATGTATGTGTAACATTGTGTTGAGCTTTACTGGATCTTGTGTTGATTTTAATTGGCTCTTTGAGATATTAATGGATTATCCTATTTTGGGGGAGTGATGTGCTTTGTGCACCTCACAAACCTAAAATGTGTGTACATGAGGCACACCACCTAGTATTGATATTTCAATATTATCTAGTTACTATGTGGTATGTCATTTTCATGAGAAACTCAAATTCTACAATGTCAATTAATTTCTCTAGTTGGTCTTATTTGCCTCTTGTTTAAAAATAAATGAATTATCACATTATGGGGGAGCAATAAGCTATGTGCATATTACAATCCCACAAAATGTGAACATTTGAGGTTTGCCACTTAGATTTGATATTGTAAATTATCTTTTTTCCTATGTGGCATGTGTGCTCAAACAAGTTCCAATTTTACTTTGTGGTTACCCTTTGGTTCTTGTTTGTGTGAGTTTGCTTGGTGTGGTTTTTCTCTAATATCCATTTCCATATATTATGTGAGAAACCATTTGTTTCATTTTATTCTAACCATGGCTTTGCCGGTTGGTTCGAATAATTGAAACTACCAACAAATCTTATTCAATATGGCGTTTTATTTCTTATCTCTTGCCATATGCTTATTTGTTGTGAAGTTGGTCTTGAACATCATTCCTTTATACCACCGAGAAATATCTCTATATACTCCTTGTCCATGACAAGTGATACTAGTAATTGTGGTGGATTTTGTAGACCATCTTCACATTGGCTCTTGCGTTGATTTGCTTTATCTATTGCCTTCCTTGCCTTTTGAATGGATCCTATTTTTCAATTGGTAGTGTTTAGTGTTGTAAATAAAATATGGAGAGTAATGATCCCTTGTGCATGCATTATTGTATTCAAATGCAAATATCAAAGATAATGCATGAATATTGGGGGAGCATTCCTTTTTATTTAGAACACTAACCTATCTATCAATTTTTGATCCTTTCAATTGGCATTTGATTCTTTATCTTGTGTTGGTACCTTCAATTGGTATTAATTGGAATTTAATATCTCCTCCATAGATATTTGTTCCAATTGATATTTATTGTGGGAGTCTTGATACCTTTTTGCTTTATCTTACTTTACTTGATTTCGGTCAAGCTTTATCCTCTTCTTGGTATCTTTTCTCCTAGTTAGTATTTTTTGTTTTTAATTGGTATCTTACTTTCAATTGGTGTCTTATCGATCATTTGTTGTGTTGATTTGATTCCTTTTGATATCACACTTCATGTGTTGATGTGTTTTGGAATCAATCATTTGTTGATTTGATTTTTCCTCAATCATGTGTTGATTTGGATTTTGATATAATTTGGACAACCTTTTTGTGTCACACCTTGGTGTGCTCTCTTCTTGGTTGACTTGGTGTTTTTGTCCGAATTGTATCTTGCTTGGTTCTTGTAAGTCTATGTATGCATATTTACTAATATATATTTTATATGGCATGCTAGCCTTTCTTGATCCAATATATAGGGGATACTCCACCGAATCCTAAATCGGCTAAGATGTTTATGCATCCAAAATGAATCCACTTTTCCAAGCACTTTGCCTCATAGTTTGCTCCGGGATCCTTCCATATTTGAATAAAACTGTTGATTTTGACGCTGTTTTAAGCAAAGTCTCTACTCTGGCTATTTTTGCAGGATATAAAATCGAGGAAAAATACCACGTCATTTTTTATGGAAAAGAAGCACGTTGGACAAAAAGATGGACACGAGGGGGTGCCGGAGGGACAAAAGGGGTGGCCCCACGCGGCCCCTGTACCTGGCCGTGTGGGCCCCCCCAAATGGGCCTCGGGCACCGTCTCGCCTCTGGTCTTCGACGTACCCCTTTATATACGAGAAAAAATGCTTGCCCTAGGGGGGAGGAGCTTTCGCGAAACACACCGCCGCCGCCACCACGTTCTTCGTTTCGGGGACAGATTGATCCAGGATTTCTCCTCCGGTGGAGGGATCCGGAGGCCGTCTTCACCACCATCTTCACCGCCTTCATCTCCATCGACCATGAGCTCTTTCTCCATCACCATGTGTGAGTAGTTTGCTGTAGGCATGTGAGGTGGATGGGGATTGGATGAGATTGACCATGTAATGCTACCCGTTGTTCGATAATCCTAGGGTTTATCTTGAGGATACTTTTGTATTGTGTTGGTGCACTTATGCTATGTTTAATGCTTGCTACTAAGGCCCGAGTGGCATGATTTCAGTACTGAACTTATTTGCTTCATCATATAATTGAGTTTGGTATTTACCTGCAAAGTGTATCACCTGCTATTGTGTTGAACCTGCGAACCCTAAAAGTGACATATAGGGAAAACAAGGGGGAGATGTTTTAGTTTGAGGATCCTATGTGTTTATGGAGTGTTAATGCATTGTCCCGGTCTACACGAAAGGGTAGACCTTAATTACCTGTAGTTCCAAGTTGGCCCCGGTGAAATGGGCAGGTAGGGCAATAGATGTTGTGCAAATTCTCTTGGTTAGTATGTACAACTATTTAAGGAACACATACCTACATACATCGGAGTTAGAGAAAAACCCCATTGCTAGCTTTATTTTATTATATGATCAATCTCATTCATGCAACGCCCCGCTGTCACCTCATGCCTACATTTTAAATCTCTGAGTTACACTTTCACTTTTCCGGTGAAAACTGGGAAATCCTTGTTACTATTGCTGTTTTATTTCTGCTCGCTTGAATCCTTTACTGCCATCACTACTACTGCTGCACGTTATTGATATACAGGTGTGGTTGAGAGTGACGCCTCAATTGCTAAGGTCTTATTAATATTCTTGTGTTCCCATCGTGTCGAACTATAAATTTGGGGTAATACTTCCCAACGAAGACTTCAGCGATCCCCTATACTTGTGGGAATCAAGACGTTTTCTGGCGCCGTTGCCGGGGAACCTAGCTTTATTGGTAAGACAACTTGATATCATTTATTTGCTGCATTTGCTTGTTCCTAACCATGGGAAAGGAAAAGACCACTCCGAAGGAAATTAGGCCTTCAACTACTCGTGCAGGTAACAATTTGCCAAGTAGGCCAAACTTTTCACCTGATGCTGCTTCTGCTGTTGTTCCTAAGAAAAAGGGAAAATTTGTTTCTAGTTCACCATTGTCTAAAATGTCTACTAGTAATGAAAGTGATTTAACATGTGGTAGCATAGACAAAGAAGTGGCACTTGAAACACCTGAAATATCTGAGATAACTGAAACACCTGAGAATCCTGAATCTTCTATTTATAAAAATGTGGAATCTGAGCTAGAAGATAGGGAATATTGTGATGATATGGAAACTTCTTCTAAGAAAGAGGATGCTATTATTAAGGCTTTCATGAGTCCAGATTATGATGAAATGGATAAACTTGCTAGCTATATAAATTCTCCTCTTGATGACTATTTTCCTGTTACTGATAAAATGAATGGTCCAGCTATTAAAATTAATGATAAAGACTATGAGTTTAATGTTGATCCTAAAATTATTGAAAGGGCTGAGAAGTCTAAGTTTTATGGGAGAGAGGATGAGTTTCCTTTCGATCACATTGCTGATTTGCATGAATTATCTGAGTTATTTGGGAAAGATGAAATTAACCAACGCTACTATTTCTTAAAATTGTTTCCTTTTTCTTTTGGAGGAAGTGCTAAAACTTGGTATAATTGTTTAGAACCTGGATGTATTACTAGCAAGGAAGAATGTTTGTGGATGTTCTTTAATAAGTACTTCCCTGCTAATAAAATTCATGCTCTAACCCTTGAGATTAGTAATTTTTCACAGAAAGAGAAGGAGGATTTACCCCAAGCTTGGGGGAGGTATGATAAGATGGTTAGGAAATGTCCTACCCATGGCTTCGAAGATAATGAAATACTTGATATATTTTACAATGGACTAACTGAAAACACTAGAGGCTATCTTGATAGTATTGCAGGTAATGTTTTCAGGGAAAGGACCGTTGATGAAGCAATTGAGTTGTTGCAAACTATCTCAAATAATTATGATGATTGGAATACTGATGAGATATTTTCGGAGAAGAAAGGAGGTATACTCAAACTGGACAAAGAGTCAATGAAAGAAGCCTCAAAGGACATTAAAGAGAAGGGAATTAAAACCTCTCATCTCAAGGAATTATCTGAAATGGGTGTCAAACTTCCTAATGATCAACCATGTTCCCCTATCCCAGTCAATGTTATTAGCACCACAAAAGATAATGAAAATGTAACATCTTTTACTGAAGTATCTGTAGCACCCTCACTTTGAAAAGTAAGAATACCTCGTGAATTGCTAGGCCCTGGATCGAGTATGGCTAGCATTCACCAACAGGATGTAATATCATGCATAAATGTTAAACGTTATTACATCGCAAGTACGAATGATCCAAAAATAATGTACTTTATTACAACTTTGCATAGCCGAAGCTAGCTTAAAAAAATATAGTTTCACAAATATTATTAAGAGTTCAAGCAGCATAACAAAGTAGCACTGAGCTCCATCATATCCATGTGTCACTGGCGAACATGTTGGTTGTAAGCTCGAAAGTAAACAAACGTCCTCATTCCTCATCTGAACAACCTGCAACATTAACGTTGCAGCCCAGAGAATTTGGGTCAATACCTTGTGACAGGCTGGCAAAGGTCATACTATGGTAGATATTAAATGGCAAGTCTATCACTACATGCATATTTGGCTGGTGGATCTCAAGGCTCTTGCGCAAAGCAAATTTTATCCTACACTTGTAAAACATTTCTTTTAAAACCAACTATTATTGAGATAAACATGGCATGAAAACCAATATATCCTCT
This sequence comes from Puccinellia tenuiflora, assembly GCA_012064385.1. NCBI lineage: Eukaryota > Viridiplantae > Streptophyta > Magnoliopsida > Poales > Poaceae > Puccinellia > Puccinellia tenuiflora. The sequence continues at coordinate 470,179 of QRDG01000118.1, forward strand.
ACCCCTGTTCACCCATCAAATTTTATTCTGAAATTGGAATGAATGAGATTCTTCTGTCGACCACCTTGCTTAGTTACTTAAATTGTCTGTAACCGTGGACAGGGCTAAGATCTTAGTTTTAAATACTCTCGAGAGTTTGTGGCACTTTCCCCACTAGACTCGATCAACCCATTCTATCCTTAACCCTCATTTAGTGAAAAGGAAAGGAGAAGACCAAGACGAGACCTTTCTGAAGCACTTTCCCAACCACTACTGGCTTGACCCGTTCCAACCTACATCCCCTACATCTGCTTGTCAAACCGGGTTGGTTCCATGCTACTTACTTAGTCAAGACAGAGCCCATATGACTAGTGGCTGCACTGGAAGTAAACTAGACATGGAGTGACATGAAATCTCTAATACCCTGAGTGGCTAGCACAAGTGCACATACTCAGGTTCACACCATAGAAATGGGCCTGAGCAGCCACTCAACTTTAAACAACCGGTAGAGCAACACCAAATCCACCCAGGTGATTGATTAATTTAGTAGAATTTTTCTTAACTCATCTACCACAAAACAATCATTTTTGCAGCAAGCAACTCTACTAAATTAAATAGGTCACTAGTCAACTAATCATGTGGCTAGCCTAACAGGTTTGCATAGCATAATAACTTTAATAAAAACAGCCTATCATGCATGCTACTGGAAAATAGTCTATAGTGCAATATAAGAAAATAGTAATAGGTCATTCATGAATTGTGTATGCACTTGCCTTGGTAGTTGTTCAGGTTGCAACACTCACAGCACTCCTGGCACTCTTCACAATCTAAACAAGCAATTTGCATCAAATCAATACATAGACAAAATGGAAATACAATAAAATATGCATGCATGATGATTTGCTAACACACAAGTCAAGGTTAGACAATTAATAAAGTTATTACTTTCTGTTATTTACTATATGCATGATGCTCATGATTCACATTTTAAGTGGCTTTAATAATTTAAAAACAATTACTATAGTCAAAATGCCACTATTTGAGTTTTTACAAAACATTATCAATGCATGATGCAAAAGTGCAAACTAAAATATCTACTGGGCAGAGGACACTAAAAGACACACTTTTGCAGAAGAAAACAATTTAAAATAACTTATAGATTTAAAGTTATGCCAAAATTACTCAAATCTCACCTTTGAAATTTGAATAATTTCAAAATGGCACAACAGAAAACTAATGGTTCTAAAATAATATACAGGTCATAAGGTTTTCAAAAATATAAAGTTCATTAAATTTGGCCGAGCCATTAAAAAGATATGATGGTTCTAAGGTTCAGGGGTTTTTCTGCAAAACTGCCAAATTAAATCAATTCGGCCGAATTTACAGAAATGCTGGCTGACGTGGCTGCTGACTGTGCGCTGACTGTGCGCTGACACGGCGTGATCTAATAGGCCGGTACCGGTTCGGGTTAAGGAAATAAAAACAGCCGTTGGATCGAGATCCAACGGTCCAGATCGGATGCATCTGAGGCTGGCCGGAGCTAGGGTTGCGGCGAGCGGCGGCGCGCGGCGGCGACGCGTCGGCATCACGCGCTTCCGGCGATCTACGGCGTTCCAGGACGCGCGGATCTCACCTGCGTGATCAGCGTGATGAGGCGGTGTCGGTGGCGAGGTGTGTTGCTCCGGGACGGTCTCCTTCTTCGGTGATTGCTCGCCGGAGTTGCTACAGGCGGCGGCTCGGGGCGGGCGTGCACGCTCTCGTCGATCTGGAGGCGGGAAAATTGGTGAGCATGTCTAGAAGCTGCGCAACGAGGAGGAGATGCGAGAGGGGGAGGAGAGGGAGGCAGGGGTCGCCGGAGATGGGCCGGAGCTAGAGGATTACCGGCGGCGGGCTGCGGCGGCTCGAGCTCGAAATCCAGCAGCCTGGTGGCGCAGCAGCTAGGGTTTCGGGGTGGAGAGGATGCGGAGATGGTGGAGAATAAATAGAGGGGGCGAGGGGCAGCGGATAACTCCGATTCGGTGGAGATTTTTGCGGGATTGGTTCGGTTCGTCGTGTTCAACACGGACTCGAGGGAGAGAAAAGAGAAAGAGAGGGGGAGGGAGAGGGGCCGGGGTGCGGGATGGTGCTGGGCTGGTCCTGGGCCGGCTTGCTGGGCTGGCTCGGGCTGGCTCGGCCGTTTCTTTTTTTTTTTTTGACAAACTTTTTCCCTTTTTCTTTTCTCTGTTTTTAAAATAGATTTTATAACTTTGGTAAAGCTTTTTGTAAAAATTCATAAAAATACTTTTCAGAGAGCTTTCAAATATAGAATATTTTCGCACTTGTCTTGCCATCAAATAAAATCAAAATATTTGAAATTATGGCTAAGGTTACTTAGCACCTTTTATTCCATTATTTTGAATAACTAAAACCAAGAAATAAAACAAGCCACTTAAATAATTAAACTAAATGCACAAACAAATGCATATGATGACATGAATGCATGCTTATGCAATTTTTTGAAAATTGGGATGTTACAGTATCATATGAGAATGATTTTGCTTATCGTCATGATCCTGAAGAGCATAATATTAGAATGATGATCATGGAAAACTCTCACAAAATTAAATTTCTTCGTGAAAGTTTGCATGCTAATGTGGGAGAGGTAAAAAGAATTGTTAAACATTGTGAGATGATGAATAATCAAGTAGAACAACTGATTTCTCTTCAAAATCAATTGTATGAAAAGCTTAATGTGAAGAAACAGGTTTGTGGCGTTAATACTAGGGGAGGTGCAAGTACTCAGGACCCTGACTATCCTGAAGACCATCCCAAGAGGAAAGAGCAAGAAGCTCGAAAGAAAAAAAATTCTGCAGGAAAATGTCCCAATGAAAACCAAGATATATAAAGATGATTTTGAAGAACAAGATAATGATATCTCTATTTCTGATGCTGAGACTGAAGATAACAATAATGAAGAGGAGGAATCATCCTCACGTGAAGAAGAACCACAAAGAGATGAAAATGTTGAAGAACCTGAAGCAGCTGAGAAGGAAGACCCTCAACCATCTAGTGAGAAGAACAAGAGGAAAAACCATCCAAATCCACAAAAAGGTAAAGAGGGGGATCCATGGGTACAAAGACCTATACCATATCCTCAAGAGGTAATGAAAACTTTGGATGACACTAGATTTGAGAAGTTCTTTGAGTTGATTAAATCTTTATATTTTCAAATTCCAATTGTTGATGCTATTAAAATTCCTCCTTATTCAAAATACATGAAAGATATTGTCACTAATAAAAGAAAGATTTCTACTGATGCTATTACTGCCATGCTTGCTGATTACTCCTTCAAAGGGAAAGTGCCTGAAAAACGTGGAGATCCCGGTATTCCAACTATTCCTTGTCAAATTAAAGAAACCTATGTGAGATATGCACTATGTGATTTGGGGGCTGGTGTTAGTGTCATGCCTTTCTCTTTGTATAAGAAACTTGACTTAAACAAATTGGTTCCAACTGAAGTTTCATTAGAAATGGCAGATAAATCAATGGCTATACCTATTGGAATATGTGAGGATGTACCTATTTCTGTTGCTAATGTGTTAATCCCTATAGACTTTCTTGTATTAGACATGCCTGAGGATGATAACTTATCTATTATCCTTGGTAGACCTTTCTTAAACACTGCAGGGGCTGTGATAGATTGCACTGAAAGCAAAGTGACATTCAATGTTAAAGGAAAGGAGCACACTATCTATTTCCCCAAGAAGAAAGTTGTTACAATGGTAAACCAAATGGTGAATTGCATTAAAAGAAATACTCTTATAGTTGGAAGTATTGAAATTCCCTTACCACCTCCTAAACCAAAATATGCTACCATAATGATTGGAACTATTCCAATCAAATATGAGGAAACTTGAATCTCTTCTTTGCATATAAAAATAAAGATCATGTGTTATATCCTTTACATATTATTAATGAGACCTGATCAACCTCATTATTAATGTGGAAATGATGCAAACTTGATCCCTATAAAGATTGCTTGCATTTTTTATTTTATATACTCAAGAATTCTTAGAATATTTGCTTGGGCATATTTATTTCAAAGTGCAGAAATTTCAGAAATCTAGTTTTGAAAAGTCTCTGTAGAAAATTTTCTCGAAAAATTCCAGAAAAATTCAGAGGTAAGTTATTTTCACGGTAGAGCTCACAGCCAAAAGAGGGACACCAGAGGGCCACCAGGGGCCAAAAGAAGCTGCCCCATGCGGCCACTGTACCTGGCCGCGTGGGAAAACCCACTTTGGTCCATAGGTGGAGTTAGGTGAGGAGTCGGGGCTCATCTCCTTCCTCTCGACAGAAAACTAGCTCCAGGTATTTTCTCCAAAAAAAAATTGTGCTCTCTTGCTGCTCTCCTTGGATCTCCAAGTTTAGAGCAGCTTTCTTGAATTTGTTTGGTGGGATTACTCCTTGGTATGTGACTTCCCCACTCATCCAATTAGTTTTTGTTCTTTTTCTTTGTGTATGAAGTATTTTGCTGCACTAGGTGTCACTAAATATGATTGAGAAATCCATGGATTTAAGTTTTCTAGTTGATATTGATGCATGATATTGATGTGGAGACTAGATGTTGATGGCTTAACATTGTATTATAGTTTCACATCTTGATTTTTGTTAAAATTTATTTATGGACAGCAAGGTACCATGTTTAGCAAGGGCAAAGGATTGCTTGGGATGAGCTCAAGACCCAAGAGAAAAGCATGCAGAGTCTCCCTCAACTACGATGACAATCACCTTTGGGAAGACTCCGCATCATTTGTGGGGGAGAAGTTGAGGATCCACATGACGAGATGGCAAGACCCTCGTGTTCTTCAACAATGGGGAATGGAAGAGGATTTCAACTCCTTCGCCACAACGACCGGGTTGCTGACATTTTCTCAAAACCCACAGGACACATACGAGGAACTCTCACGAGAGTTCCTCTCTACCTTCAGATTCGAAGGGCCCGAGACTCATAGGCACAAGAATAAAAGTAAGGCACATTCTCTCACTTTTGTTTGCAAGTTTAGTATGAAGGGAGAGCGTCTTGTTATGTCTCTAGATGAGTTTTGCAATGCTATAGGTGTAGCAAACACAGGGAGTTGGGAAGAAACCGGTGCTGATTCAAATCCTTAACTTGTTAATTCTAGCACTCTGTTTCTGTTAAATCCCTTGATAGACTAAATAGGGGCAAATTCACTCACATACACATTGTTCCTTGCAAGAGGCTTTCTTGCAAGAGACAACACTTCTGCCTGCACTGGACCTATTATTTATTTGCTTAAATGTGCAAAAGAGAACAAACCATGTGAGTATAACTTGGGGGTAATTCTTTCTAGATCATTGCTTAATGTTGTAAGGATAAATGCCACTGATGAAACCCCAATTTACGCTGGTGCTATTGCTACTTTAGTCTATAAATTCATTAAAGATGAAAGAGGATATAATGATAATATGGGAACCCTTGTAGAGAAGTCCACATTACTTGATTTTGCTTTGATTTCCAACATGGGAATGAGTGTTCCGTATGGAGGGATTCATCTCTACACATATTTGAGTACTAATGGACAGAAAGTGTCCATTAGGCTCCCCTGTACTGACCTCTTTGACAGGAGCATTGGAAAGTGGATCGTGAGGGAAGTGTTGGGAATATGCCCTAGAGGCAATAATAAAATGGTTTATTAAGCATATTCAAGTTTATGATAATAGTTTATTATCCATGCTATAATTGTATTAAATGGAAACATAATACATGTGTGGAATATAAACACCCGGAGTCCCTAGTGAGCCTCTACAGACTAGTTCGTTGATCAAGAGATAGTTAGAGTTTCCTAACTATGGACTTGTTATAGTCACTTGATAACGGAGTCATATCATTAGGAGTAATGGTGTGATGGACATGACCCAAATAAAGAGGTGCAATTAATCGTGTCACAAAAGTTTTGTTGTCAACACTTTAATATGCCAAATATAGTTTCCTTAGACCATGAGATTATATCACTCCCGTTCACCGGAGGAATACTTTGTGGACACCAAACGTCACTTCGTAACTGGGTGATTATAAAGGTGGCTTTCATGTATCTCCGATGGTGGGTTGTTGGGTGATATGNTCTTCTTGCTTATTTACTTCTGGTCATTTACTTTATGCTTCTAAAAACCAAAAAGAACAAAAAGATATTCGTTTTCTTGAATTCGATGCAAAAATGGAGGTGCAGGAATTGCTGAAATCTGCTCACTGTTTTATTTTTCATTCTTTTTCTGTAACTCCAGTTGAGCTGAAATTTTAACCACAATTGCAACTTTTCACGACCTACACACCTGTAAAACATGAGAAAATTCTGAGGTGCTTAAGTAGGGTAAAAACAGTACTGAATGCAGTGATATTTTCTGGCAGATTTGAGTTTTTATTGTGCAGTTCGAAGTTGGAAGAGGAGAACAACAATGATGAGCTGATGTGCATGAAGTAGATGAAAGGTATGACACCTTTGCCGTGCTTATGAGGGCTTTTTAATAACAGCAAGTGTGCACATCATAGTTTCTTTAACATCTAGGAACTGGTAGCGAATGTTTATCTTCTCCATGTTTTAGTGTGTATGATGATGCAAGTGAGATATTATTTAGTAATAATACTTGGCTATGGTTTGAACAACTGTAGTTCTAAACAAATGTCTATGCATCCAATTGTGCTTACTAAACTTGCCAACCACAGAGAAAGTGAAAGAATTTTTCAAATGTTAAAAATGAAGTCATATGCTTGACAAGCTCAGTGGTTAGGAGTTAGCTTAAATGTGCTGACACATGGAAAGCTTTTAACATTGCACTTAAATTAAAATTAGTTGATATCATGTACCTTTGTCTATGGATGCCTATCATGTCGAAATAAATGTGGAAACTTAGTAAGTTTGAGGAGTGGGAATAATTGACTAGAGAGACGCCCGGGCCGCCAACTCAAGCCATGCATCATTCATGGTGGAAATTTATGGCATATCATAGTGAACATTCAGTGATGCACTTTATAATAAAAAGCTAAACCATTAGTAAATAAAAGAAGTGCTGAGATTGTTCATTGTCCGTTTGTCTTGTTGTTTGGACATGGGCTTGTCCATGTCCTGGGACAAGAGGTACCCCGGTTGACTCTCTTAATGATGCTTTTATTCTCGTAATGACTGAAAAAACTCGAGCTTGCCTAGCTACACGAGTTGAGTAACACATGGTGTAGGTACTCGTATTCACGGGGCATGAGGCTTTTAACTACAAGTTTGTCAAGCATGTGAGTCATAATAGGGAACATCAAATGTTTTGATATAATTGAGAGCAAGGTTGTAAGCACAATGAGTTCACTAGTCAATACATGATTCAATCAAAAGCGATGCGAGAACCTTTGTTTATTTCTACAGTTAGGCAAACTCATCCAAGCCTTAACACTATGTGTTATTTCTCTTGCAACATGTATAGATGCTTTAACATTGATGAGATATACCTTTGCTAGCATTCTGTTAGTTGTTGTAGGAATTAAGTGTTGAGTACTTGTTGCTATTAAACAGTGTCACATATGCAATGCAAAGTTCTTGTCAAAAGTCTTTTTATCGCTTCTGCACTATGTTTGAGTTGTTTGAGGACAAACAACGAGCTAAGCTTGGGGGAGCTGATGCATCCAAAATGCATCCACTTTTCCAAGCACTTTGCCTCATAATTTGCTCCGGAATCTTTCCATATTTGAATAAAACTGCTGATTCTGACGCTGTTTTTAGCAAAGTCTCTCCTCTGGCTATTTTTGCAGGAAATAAAATCGGGAAAATATACCACGTCAGTTTTTCTGGAAAAGAAGCACGATGGACAAAAGGATGGACACGAGGGGGTGCCGGAGGGCCAATGAGGTGGCCCCACGCAGCCCCTGTACCTGGCCGCGTGGGCCCACCCCAAATGGGCCTCGGGCACCGTCTCGCCTCCGGTCTTCGACGTACCCCTTTATATACGAGAAAAAACGCTTGCCCTAGGAGAGGGGGAGCTTTCGCGAAACACACCGCCGCCACCACGTTCTTCGTTTCGGGGACAGATTGATCTAGGATTTCTCCTCCGATGGAGGGATCTGGAGGCCGTCTTCACCGCCATCTTCACCGCCTTCATCTCCATCGACCATGAGCTCTTTCTCCATCACCATGTGTAAGTAGTTTGCTGTAGGCATGTGAGGTGGATGGGGATTGGATGAGATTAACCATGTAATGCTACCTGTTGTTCGATAATCCTAGGGTTTATCTTGAGGATACTTTTGTATTGTGTTGGTGCACTTATGCTATGTTTAATGCTTGCTACTAGGGCCCGAGTGGCATGATTTCAGTACTGAACTTATTTGCTTCATCATATAATTGAGTTTGATATTTACCTGCAAAGTGTATCACCTGCTATTGTGTTGAACCTGCGAACCCTAAAAGTGACATATAGGGAAAACAAGGGGGAGATGTTTTAGTTTGAGGATCCTATGTGTTTATGGAGTGTTAATGCATTGTCCCGGTCTACACGAAAGGGTAGACCTTAATTACCTGTAGTTCCAAGTTGGCCCCGATGAAATGGGCAGGTAGGGCAATAGATGTTGTGCAAATTCTCTTGGTTAGTACGCACAACTATTTAAGGAACACATACCTACATACATCGGAGTTAGAGAAAAACCCCATTGCTAGCTTTATTTTATTATATGATCTATCTCATTCATGCAACGCCCCGCTGTCACCTCATGCCTACGTTTTAAATCTCTGAGTTACACTTTCACTTTTCCGGTGAAAACTGGGAAATCCTTGTTACTATTGTTGTTTTATTTCTGCTCGCTTGAATCCTTTACTGCCATCACTACTACTGCTGCAAGTTATTTATATACAGGTGTGGTTGAGAGTGACGCCTCAATTGCTAAGGTCTTATTAATATTCTTGTGTTCCCATCGTGTCGAACTATAAATTTGGGTAATACTTTCTAACGAAGACTTCAGCGGTCCCCTATACTTGTGGGCATCAGAGACGTACACTACCACATAAATGGTTATTAGTGGCGCACCAAATTGCAATTCTGTGGCGCACCCCCAGGTTTGCTGGGTGCGCCACAGAATTCTCGCCATAAAAATATTTTCTGTGGCGCACCTGGCTTGGTGCACCACAGAATTCTGAAAAAATTCAAAAAATGCAAAAAAATTATAAAAAGTTTCAAAAAAATCAGAAAAATCAAAATATGAAAAATCCTAATTATTTGAATTTTTTTCAGATTTTGAACTGATACCTTCCCCGCTAGGTCACCCATCCTCAAATTGCTCCAACCCTAGCACGCTTAACTTCTAAATTCCACCCACTTCACCTACCCTTGTGCTACTCAAGTTCTTATTGATATATATCATATGAATCCTCTTAAGTCTTGTATGTGTATATGTTATGTATGTGTTATAAATGTGTGTTTTTAAATTTCAGTTTTTTCAAAAACTTCTAAACTTTCAAAGGAGATTCAAAAGATCCAAAAAATTTCAAAAAACTTAATTTTTTTTAAAAAACTTTAAAAAATTCAAAAAATCCAAAAAATTCAAAAAAACTTAAATTTTTCAAAAAATTCAAAAAATTTAAATTTTTTAAAAAAACTTTAAAAAATTCAAAAAATCAAAAAACTTAATTTTTTAAAAAAAACTTTTAAAAATCCAAAAAATCAAAAAAATCCAAAAATTTCAACAATCTTCTTTGTTATAACTTTTTTTAGACTTTTTGAATTTTTGAATTTTTTCTTTTTTTAATTTTTTTTTGAATTTTTGATTTTGTAGAAAAAAATCGTCTGTTTGAAATAACTTTTTTTCTTTTTGAATTTGAGGAATCTGTGAATTGCTGACCGGGTAAACCTCGGTGAAATCGAACTTGAATTTTTCTCTAGTTTTTTTTTTGATATATTAAACGCATTTTTTCGACGTCGTATGCAAAAGTTATGGCCGTTTTACATTTTTTTCCTAGTTTTTGCAAAAAAGGTCAAAATTCATATTTCAAAATTTCTATACCTACTAGACACTCAAACCTAACTACATGTCAAAGGATTTTATTTATTGAAATTTTTATCATTTTCTTTTACTTTCTGCAAAACTAAAAAGGCGATCCGGGGGGGTGGGATTTGAAGAAAAAAAATCTGTGGCGCACCAAACTTGGTGCCCCAAATCTGTGGCGCATGAGACACCATGCGCCACGCCACAGAAGTCTGGCTTTCTGTGGCGCATGGGTGGGCATGCGCCACAGAATTCTGACTTTCTGTGGCGCATGGACAAAAGATGTGTCACAGAAAGTCGAAAATTTCTATGGCGCACCAGCATCCATGCACCACAGAATTATTCTGTGGCGCACCAATTAACGGTGCGCCACAGAATGCCAACCTCCCTATAGCCCTTTCTGTGGTAGTGGTACATCAAGAAATTTGTGTCCATCAAGCAGCAAGTGGTAACTCCCAACAGGAATTATTTCAATAAATTCTGCCCAAATGGTAAGAAGCTCGTACCTTCAATGGTTGATATATTTATCGTTCTTAGCATGTATGGCCGATATGAGGTTATCGCCCAAAAAGCATATGGCCGATGGAGTGTTGACATCGTGCTAACAAGAAAGAATGGTGCAAATTATTTTTTGACACGCAAGCTTTGTCAAAAAACAGGGGGACATATGTTGACGACCAATTTTGGCTTAGAAGGATACATCTGCAAAATAATGGACGAAATAGAACCTAACTAATATATGTACGGGTCATGTTTAGTATTTCGGTCAAACTAGAACGAAACAGAACATAACTAGTACTTGTACTAGTCAAGTTCGGAATTTCGGCCAAATTTGGACGTGGAACAGAGATTAACTAGTACTTGTACTAGTCACGCTCTGTGAAGCAACGGTTTAACATGAGTCCTGATCGTTAACTAGATTAAACGGACTTCAAAACCATCCCGTATAAAAAACCCATAAAGTAAAAGTTCTTCGTCTTTTCGAGACGAACAACTTTGTCTTCTACGAGTTTTTGATTAAAGGTCATTTACATCCTTGAAAATGACCCGCGATTTGCAGCCAGTTTTTAGACAAGAATATAAAACAGACGTACTAGTCGCGTTTTGTGCAATTAAATCTGACTGATTCGGAGCCAATTCAAACTTATTTCGGTACGATCAACATTAGGCTCTCAAGATGGACTTGGATGGAAAATCTCTTAACATGAAAGATCTTCGTCTTTTCGAGGCGAACAACTTTGTCTTCTACGAGGTTTTGATTAGAGGTCGTTTACTGACACGAAAACGACCCGCAAGGTGCAGTCAGGTTTTAGACCGAACAGTTTTGGAAAGTTCGGACTAGTCCATCCGAATTGGACCCAAATTAGGGTTTTGGACGTGAATCCAAGTCCTTTGCTTGCACGGGAAGTCCAGCCGCCTCTTATATACATCAGGGGTGACGGCCGATTGAACCAACACCAATCGAACAAACACATCTACTATTTTTCCGTGTTCATCTACTTTTATCTCTCTCCCTTGTATCTTTCTTCTCGTTCTTTGTCGTTCTTCAAGATTGGAGGCTGCGAATCCACGAGGCTCTAGGGGCGGTCAGGCCAACCTAGAGCAGCCCATAGCCGCCGCGAGCCCTGACGGGGTCCCTCCCGGGCGAGCGGGGTTTCGGGATCTACAAAAGCGTCCGTCGGATTATCTTGCGTATCGCGCTTCCGGCGAGCCTCCCGCGGAGTGAGTTGCAGAGCATCTTCCTCGACGCCGCGGATACACGTGACGTGTTTGTGTGTCAACATCATGCATATACACTAGCTAGCTACTAGCGAAGCCTATAAATAACATGTCTCAACTGCGTCCACACATTCTGAACTGCCTGCTCGCTACACCGTCTCTCTCGCCGAGTATTACCGAGTCAAGTGAAACGAACAAATGGACCACTTCTACCCTTCGTGCTATATATTCACCTCCATCATCTGTCCATTCACTCACACACACCGTTAGTGTAGCAGTAACTTTGAGATCGAGATGGTGACAATGAGGAATGTCGTTGGGAAATTGGTGCTCTCTTTGTTATGCATCTCGCTCTTTGAAGGTCAGTTGATCAAATTGTATAGTATTTTCTTTTGACATGCCCATGATCCTATGGATGGTGTACAATTTTATGTGCATATGAAGCACGATTACGTTGCGCTGATGACTCTTCTTGATGCAGGATGCATGGTCCAGTCCGTGGAATATGATCATACGGCTAGTATCGAGGCAAGTCACGGTGTATCTTTCGTTTTTTCTTTTGTTGCATCGAAATAAAAATTAAATTTGGTGTGCGACAAACAAGAATCACATTTCATGATCCACTCACTTACAAACACATCGTGGTTAATTTCAGTGCCTCCGCGATCCGATGAAGCCCCTCTACAAAGGCGGCATCATCCAGAACGGCGAGTTCAACAACGGACTGATGGGCTGGTCGACGTACCGGAACATAAAGGCCGGCGTCATAAAGTCGCCGTCCGGCAACAAGTACGCCGTGGTGCATGGCGCGGGCAGCTCCCCGTCAGGCTCCGGCGACGCCGCCGCTTCACCGTCGCACAGCGTCTACCAGAAGATCCAGATGCAGGCCGACACCCACTACTCGCTATCAGCATGGTTACAAGTGTCGGCCGGCGCGGCCCACGTGAGGGCGGTGGTGAAGGCCCCCAACGGCGAGAACATCACCGCCGGAGCCGTGGACGCCCAGTCCGGCTGCTGGACCATGCTCAAGGGTGGTATGACTGCGTATGCCGTTCATGCCGGACAAGGAGAGATCTTCTTCGAGGTATATATACAAGTTGATCACACAAAATGCGCACACAGTCCCATGCGGCCATGCATTATGTAATAACCAACAATTATCGTACATTTTGCAGAGCGACGCGGAGGTGAACATCTGGGTGGACAGCGTCTCCCTGCAGCCCTTCTCCTTCGAGGAATGGGACGGCCACACACGCCAGTCGGCCAACAAGGCCCGCCGGAGCACGGTGAAGGTCATGGCGACGGGCGCCGACGGGAAGCCGATGGCGAACGCCAACGTGAGCATCGAGCTCCTCCGCGCCGGGTTCCCCTTCGGCAACACGATGACGAAGGAGATCCTGGACCTCCCGGCCTACGAGAAGTGGTTCTTCTCGCGTTTCACCGTGGCCACCATGGAGAACGAGATGAAGTGGTACAGCACGGAGTGGAACGCGAACCAGGAGGACTACCGCATCCCGGACGGCATGCTGAAGCTGGCCCAGAAGTACGGCGTCAAGGTGCGCGGGCACAACGTGTTCTGGGACGACCAGAACTCGCAGATCAAGTGGGTGCGGCCCATGAACCTGGACCAGCTCAAGGCGGCGATGCAGAAGCGGCTCAAGTCCGTGGTGACGCGCTACGCCGGGAAGCTCATCCACTGGGACGTGGTGAACGAGAACCTGCACTTCAACTTCTTCGAGACCAAGCTGGGCCCCAACGCGTCGCCGATGATCTACCAGCAGGTCGGCCAGATCGACCACACCGCCATCCTCTTCATGAACGAGTTCAACACGCTGGAGCAGCCCATGGACCCCAACGGCACGCCCACCAAGTACATCGCCAAGATGAAGCTCATCCAAGGCTACCCCGGCAACGGCGGCCTCAAGCTCGGCGTCGGCCTCGAGAGCCACTTCTCCACCCCCAACCTCCCGTACGTCAGGGGCGCTCTCGACACGCTCGCGCAGCTCAAGCTGCCCATGTGGATGACCGAGGTCGACGTCGTCAAGGGCCCCAACCAGGTCAAGTTCCTGGAGCAGGTGCTCAGGGAAGGGTACGGCCACCCCGGCGTGCAGGGCATCGTTATGTGGGCGGCGTGGCATGCGAACGGGTGCTACGTCATGTGCCTCACCGACAACAAGTTCAACAACCTCCCCGTCGGCACCCTCGTCGACAAGCTCATCGCCGAGTGGAAGACCCACAAGACGGCCGCCACCACCGACGCCAACGGATTCGTCGACCTAGACCTCGTCCATGGCGATTACAAGCTAACGGTGAACCACCCGTCGCTACAGACGGCCGCGACCCAGACCATGACGGTGGATGCCACATCCGACCACACCATCAGTTTGAAGGCGTAGGAGTGAGGCATAGCTACTCAGTTTTTTTTTTCCTTTTTTTTTCTCTTTCTTCTTGGAGAGAATAATCGGCGAGCTTGGTCAGAGCATCAGCAGCTACCTTGCAGCGCAAGGGGCTCTAATATTTTGTGAGTATCTGTAGACAGACGAAATCTATCAATAATATACCAGGGCTGCGCCTGTAGCACTTTATATATCCGCCTCGTTCTAAGATTTTGGCGTCCTTTAAAATCCCAGATATAATTCTTTACAAGTACCCTATGTATCATAATATGGTTTTAGATTTTTACATGCGAACTACATACGGATATATATATAGACGTAATTAGGGTGTAGATTCACTTATTTTACTCCATATATAGTCCACATAGCTAAAACATTTATATTATGATACAGAGGGAGTAAAAGAGAGATTTATTACTTGTAATAACTTTGAATCCCGTTAAGCCTTATTAATTTAAAGTAGGGCAATTATGTCTTTATCTAAAAAGAATAGTATGCCTTTATCAGGGCATAACATTGCTACAACCAGTACGATGCAAACGAGAGTAACAAGATCTCGCTGCCTCCTCTTTCGTGGTCATCTCTGCATGACAAATTGAGTTGTGCAGAGAACTAAAAGCAGACACGGCATCACGTGCGTTGGTTGGAGGCACTGCAAATCATCATAAGGTGCCGGCAAATGGTTTTGGTGGCAGATTTTTTTTTGTTGCATTTAGTTGCGTTCGTAATTGTATTGGAGGCACGTTTATAGTACTGCCTCCAAAACTCTGTGGTGGCACTTACAAAAATGGCCCCATTTTCATTTCGAGGCTCTTTCTGTATTTGATTTCAGATTGAGGCGCTTTGCATTACTGACTTTGATATCAGATTGAGGCACTTTTCAAATACTGCCTCTATTTCCATTTTAATGCACTTTTAAATAATGGCTTTGATTACATTTAAAACATTCTTGTAAAGTACGAAACAAAGGTAGTTAGTGGAAAGTGTCAGCAAATGTAATAAAATGCAGTACATATAAAGTGCCTTTAAATTTAAATGAAGGCAATACATGAAGTACTCAATTATAAAAGTTGTTACAATTGAAATTTACCAAACAAATCTAGCATGTATAAAAAAATCCTCGTATTAACCAAAAAAATCCAGCATATACCAAAAAGCCATACAAGTTTGCATATGAGAAGTCATGATCAGACAAGTGTAGAAGTTTACATAATTGAACTGATCGAAGTGCATTGATGTCCCAGCGGTTATGAAGTGAACTGATACTTTACATATGAACATGAACAAGTTTGCACTCGAAAATTATGAAGAAGAAGACAATCTTGTGAATCATAACTGAATCCTACGAAATCCTTTGGGGGTAAGCTAACCTACAAGGGCAGAAACATGTGAATCATCTACCTTAGTTGATGAACTGGAACTTATTTTTCTTTTCTTAGTTTTGTCTGCTTGTTCCTCAAGTGCAGCATTATCATGAGCATAAACATGTGAATCATCTACCTAACTTGTTGAACTTGGTATTTTCTTTCCCTTCTTAGCTACTTGTTCATATCTGTTTGCTGCTTGTTGCTCGAATGTTAATGTAACCCCATCAAATCTTCTATGAAGTCTCAAACCTTTATCGATGCCACTCAAAATCTCTTCATGATTCCTGCTTATTTCTTCAGTTTCGACATGTAGTTTATTTGCACATATCTGTGTTGACAAGTTAAGTTCAAGCTCATATGACATCATACTAATACGACAGTATCTTACATTATGCTTTGGACATGGGATGTATGTGGTTGCGAATGCCCCAGTCAAGTTATTCTTCCCTGTGACTGTGCTAGTTTTGTTGTACTTCTTAATACCATGTTGATCATAACCTCAATGTAGTCTCCTACAACATGTTGAACTGTCCCTAATGCTTCTACATCTTCACTTTTTGGTGAAGTTAACTGAACATCCATACCAGGTATGATTTTGAGTACCTCTTTCCTCTTGTCTTTTTATTATTATTCTTGTTCTCCATCTTGTATTTTCTTTTATATTTTCATCTGCATTCTCCTTCTACTTTTTGTATCCTGGTTTTGTTGGTAGCCTACAGTTAACATTATGCAAATTAAGTTAATATAATTGAAATTCAGTTATCATAATTTAAATTAAGTTTACATAGTTCAAATTCATATAACTTGCTAACCTTTGCCGGTAATGCTTTGTATGATTGCTTTGATAAAGAGCCTATAACTTCTTGGCTAGGATTTCCTTGTGAATCTGCAAACTCTTGTCTAGGCTTTGCTTGATAACATTCAACTCCCCGGCTAGGCTTTTTTTAAGTTGTTTGCAACATCTTTATCCTCATTATGTGTCTGTACTTGAAGTTAGAGATTCATACATACCATGATCAGTATAATTACCAAAGGTAACAAGATTCTGGAAATAGGCAGTTTAATCTGACTGGATTACCTTTGCCTTAAAGCGTGCAAGTTTCAGTTCTAGACTTTGCTTGTTCATATGGCTTTGCTTGTTTTGTTATCTTTTCTACTCTCATGTAGTGCAACTAGTGCTTTATCGAGTTGCTCGGATCCTCTTCCACCTACTACCATGCCAAGTCCATGTCTGGTAGATTTTGTTTTGCTTTGGGCGAACAATGTTAAATACAAGTCATCTTCATGTGCTTCCTCACCAATTAGTGCGGGATTAGCACTAAGCCTTTCATTAATTATTTTTGCAAATAAGAAATTTCATGTTATTCAGATAATTCATGTTATGCAGAATCTTCAGTAAGTTCAGAAAATTGAGTAAGTTCATAAATTTCAGAATGATCTGTAAGTTAAGTACTTCCAATCTTTCCAGTAGAAAAATCACTTTGGTATTCCTTTTTTGTTTGTATATGTAACTCTATAAACTCAGCCCTATCGACTCTTCTTCCTTCCTCTATCTCCTGTAAATACACAGATGAATGAACTTTAATTTCAGTTTCTTCAGGAAATTCAAGTAAGTTCACTTAAAGATATTGCAAAGTTCAATAATGTCAGGTAATTGAACTTCATATGAAAGCATTACCAACTGATCTTGCAACACAACAAAGTTTCTTGATCCAGCAGTATGAGATGTATTTGGCTGGTATTTCTTGATGCTTTGTTCAGTTCACACAAATTTGCATTCAACATTACCATGTTAATAACATTTAGAACAAAGTTTTACAAAGTCTCCAAGTTCATATGCAATAACAGTTGAAGTTATAGCTATAAAGTACCTTGGATCTAGAAGTTTTCCAATGTTTGTCCAACCACTCCCACTGTGTACAATGTATTATTCGCTACAACCATTTACAATATTGCTTGTTGTTGATAATTCTGGCTTGAAGTGTTTCCTCTTAAAATAGCATTTGAAATCCTTCCATTTTTGCTTGCAGATTTGAGGATCCAAAGCTTGTATGGTTCATCAATATTGAAAAATGCCTACAATACATCCAGTATATCACTTAGTTTAGGGAAATTTCAGACAATTTTGACATTCCAGACAACAATATTCAGAACTATGTTCCATAACTTCTCTTTGTCACACTTTGGGATCTTGCTCTAGCTTCCAATGAAATTTGTTAGAGCACTTGTCTTCATGCCACATCGTTGTCTGAGGTGGTTGAACTCCGGCCACATTTACTTTCCAGTTTGGATAAAAAAAACCTTTCAAAAGCCCTTTAGCTCAGTCCTCCTCTGCGTCTTTTTTTGTTGACTTGTTGTGCCTACATGTATTACTAACAATGCAGTTTAAAGTACAGAGAAAATTGAATAAATTTCACCCTGAAATAAAAAGATGTTAGTAATTTAAATACCTTGTATATTTAGAAGTTTATGTGATTCATCTTTAGATGCTCCTGCTCATCCTTTCGTTGTTTCACTGTCATAGTCTATTACTGCATGCTCCTCCTCTTCATCCTTCTCCTCCAACTCCTCCTCATCTTCCTCCCTTTCTACAACTCAACTTCTTCATATAGTTTTGTTCTGAAATGTCAAGCAGAAAAATCACTGTTACAAGAATAAAAAACAGAAACAAGGCATAACTATAATATTTAACTTACATCTAAATCTCTTTTGTAAATTCCTTTGTCTAAAGTAATATGCATGATGCTTGAAAAATATATCCCCACTCCTAATCTTTGTTGGTGGTGGCCTTAATTGCATCAAGTTTGAGTTCACTTCATTTAACCTTGTCTCCTAACTATCCATATTCATCTTTCGTGAAAAAAAAAATTTGTTATATTAAAGAAAGGATGTTATATATCAATTACAGAGAGTACAATGCAAACATCCGTGGCTTACCAATATTATAAATAATCCTAGGTTCAATATCAAAATAATCACTAATTGCAAGAAATACAATAGAATACCAATCATCATCCACTGGATCTTGTACATATTAGACTTGTTTTGCTTGACTAGCAAAGATAAATGGTTTAGATGACATTTCTTGTCTACGGTTGAATTGATTGAAGTTGATTTGGGTAAATCCAAACATGTCTAAGTTTCTAATTCCAGAAGGCTTAGCCCATTCACATTTTAACAATACCACACTGCTTTGGTTTGAGTAATTTAACTCAACAATTCCAATAATTTTGACATGATATACTATATCTCATATGACATGATTTTATCTTTACCACTAGAATAGCTTGGAGTTTGCGATCAGATTGAACCCATCACACCGTGTACTCTTCCCATGTGTATACTCCTTTGTGTGGAAAACACAACAATTTATTTTGTAACTATTGTATTTTTTTGACCATCGTGTATGGCTTGTTGGTGTTGGCTAACAGTATCATGTATGGCTCTGCTGAACTTGATGGTACAGTCATGTACATAGTAAGAACAGAAAGACAAGCTCTCATCAAACAATTCACCCTTCAGGTGGCTTCTTGTGCGAATCAGGTTCTTCAACTTTCCAATGAACCTTTTTGTTAACCACATATGTTCAGTACGACAAAGAACAATTATTAATTGATGGAAAAGTTGGAAATAAATCTCACATTGCTGAGAATGTTGAAAAGGAATCTCAATTTATTACACTTGATATTTCCGTGCCACATTGTTTACCAGGTGAAGAGAGTGATGCACATAGAGGTGGTATTATTGATTCTCCTCTTAACATTACATAAATTATTACTGTCACAAAGCAGAATTAGATGCTGGTTGATAATGATCATGTGACCACCACCCCATCTCTTCTTAGTATAATTACTGGAATGTGGTGAACGGGCCCACCTACAAAATCCGACGTGTCACCCTATGGACCGGAGTCGTGGTGGGAGTGGCAAACGTTATTGAGAAGGCTATTGCCGGCCCATTATGCATTAGCCCATCCGTCAGCTTTTCTGGCCTAACCGTGGCGGCCCTTTTCAGAAAATGAACCAGCGGCCCTTTCGCTCCTAGTCGGAAAAGAATCTAGGGCTCGTCCGCCATCCCGTCGCCCCCCCACCCCGGAGCTTTCTCCACTTGAGTTCTTGCGGCGAAACAAACGCACCCAATTCCATTTGCAAGAAACCTCGGATCCGCGAGACGCAGAGAGGAACAACGCCACCAGCGATGGCGATGGCGGCGCTTCGACGCGAGGGGAGGCGCGCCCTCCTCTCTACTCCCTCCCAGGTTGCCTCCATGGCTGCGCGCTACCCGGCCGCCCCCCAGCCGTAAGATCCCCATCCATTTACTCCTTCTACCTGATCGATCCGCCTCCTCATATAATCAGTCGTTCCCTAGAGATCTGGTGGGTCTGGCCTCAGATCTGATCTTCCCGTAGGCGAGTAGCTCCGTTCCATGTGTTCTTGGTCGAATCGAAGATGACCCCTCGGACGCGAGATTGCGTGTAGGGTGTGTTCGCACGTGGAAACTGCGAAATGTATATGGCCCTGTTCTGAGACTGTTTGCTCACGATTGTTTGGGTTAAGGACTCGTGAAGGCTCGGTAGGGGATTTATCTTGCGAAATGGTCGTCTAAATGGGAATCTGAAATGCCTCTCTGAGAAACAGTCGCGATTTCTTATTGGGTTGTGTAATGCTATGATTCGTATCACGGTGTTGCTGTGTTTCTTTGCTGTGTCGAGGATTCAAGAATTGGGTGCATGTTCTTAGGTTGTGGATGCTAAAAGGTAAAGAGTTCTGGTGCTTTTGGATTCACAATTATATGAATATCAAGTTTAACAATACAATTTGGCACGCTTGCTATGCAAAGGTTTTGGCACTACTGTGCTTTCATGCTACCAACTGTGGATAATGTATTATGCTGATAATTTGGGTTAGCTAATTCCGTAAAATTGATTTATTTGAAGCTACCCTTTTTCCTCTCTTTCTATGCAAAGATCATGTTTGATTTGACATTTGTGTTCTCATGCTATGAATTGCCAATCGTGCATATCACGTTGCAAATTTACTGGTTTATGCCATCACAGATTGATGGCACTTGATTTGTGCTTTCATGCTACCAATTGTGATTGTGCGTATTATGCTCTGAGGCTGTGTTCAGCTAATTTTGTAAAATGTTTTGTGTAGGAATTTACTGGTTAACAGTTTAAAACATGGTTCTGTTATTTTTTTTCCACTTCTCACACATCCATTGGAACTTCTGTCCGAATCATTTTCTGGATGATTTTATACCTGTTGTATTTGACTTCGATATTGCACCATTTGTTTTATAATTTCAAACAGTGTTCAGCTCTTCGCACAATGTTTATGTTAATCAGAATGTTGTCTTGTTGCATTTTGTACCTCCAGGGAGATTGCTTTGCTTGGTGCACGGTCCGTCTCCACACAAATTGGTTAGGATTTTCATTCTAGTCATTTTCTTATATTCCCTTTTGTGAAATGATGTCGTATTTATGAGTCTTTACTAATGATTTTCAGTAAGGACCCGCATGAAGAGTGTCAAGAACATCCAAAAGATTACAAAAGCAATGAAGATGGTTGCAGCATCAAAGCTTCGAGGTGTTCAAACAAAAACAGAGAATTCACGTGGTTTATGGCAGCCATTTGCAGCTCTTCTCGGGGATGTACCTAGTATGTATAAGCCATCTTGTCATATCTGATACAATGTTTTAGCATCTTACCTAATTGCCTTATTTCTCTTGTCCATTGCTAGGCATTCCTCTTAATTTAATTTACTTATTGGTCTGTATGTGTGCATGTACGTCATTCCTGCATGTTAGATGACTGTTTGAACTCTCAGTAATTATGTTTGCATGAACCGCATGCAACATAAAAATTGTAATTATTAAAAGGTTGCACTTTTACTGATGTTATCTTGGTTTCTCCATCATAGATATTTAACACATGTATTTCAGTGATTAAAATGCACCAGGGATCTCTTAGTTTTTTTCATTATAAATATCTATCACATTCAGTAATTCAGTGACCCGCAGGTCTTAGTGAAGAATGTGAATCTTGGTGGTATGAAACAGACTTATCAGATCCTCTATTTTCTTTGGCAAGAGGATTGCTTTCCTAGATAGGATATATCTATATCTATTAATTTCTTAATTCATGGTGGTTCAAGGAGAGAATACTTGAATTTTCTTTGTTCTATTCTTAACATCTTTGATGCAAACACCAGGTGTTGATGTCAAGAAGAATGTTATTGTAGCCATTACATCTGACAAGGGTCTCTGTGGTGGTATCAACTCTACATCAGTTAAAGTCAGCAAAGCACTCCAGAAGATGACTTCTGGTAATTTGGTTCATGATTTTTGTCATTTATCTGGCCCATGTTAAAAAACAATTGCTTATACATCTAGTAATCAGGCCCAGAGAAAGAAAGCAGGTATGTCATATTAGGAGAAAAGGGGAAAGTTCAACTCATTCGTGACTCCAAGAAGCATATTGAAATGACAGTCTCTGAGCTACAGAAGAACCCTATTAACTATACACAGGTCAATTTTTTTGCTGTGATTTTAATTCTGTTACACATATATTGTTAATTGCAGTGTTATTAGTAAGTACCTACATTCATAGCATCAAGCTACTGTTTCCAGCCCTGATAAATGAAAGCATCAACGTGAATTAATTTGACATCTAACTTGAGTAAACTATGTTCCACATTGTTTTTTTTTGTGGTTCTGTGGCATAGCACGAGCGTCTTACTGCTACTTTCTTAATTATTGCTTGCAGCATACATATTTAGGAGTACTTTATTTTCTGCAGTTTCATGTAATGTAGGCTTTCTGAGCTGGAGCAATTTAGACCTCGTTCTCCAAGCAAAGTACTGTGAATTCATAAAACTGCATAGACATATTGAGTAAATAAGCATAGTTTATAAGAATATTTTCTTCCATCACAATTTCCATCTAAAATAATCATAGTATGACTGTATGATAGTACATTGCAAAGCAGCCGGGTCATTATACTAAAAAAATAATTTAGTTTACTTTGTTCACCAAGTATAAGCATGTCAAGAGGTTCACATTGGCTAGATCGCTTCATGAGGGTTTCATTAAAGCTTATTTTTACGTAAACTAGCTCCTCTGTTTGGAAATATATAGCACAGGTGTTCCTCAGGATTGATCTTTGACCAACATGTAGTTCAACAGGTGTGAATTTTTCAATTTAAGAAATTGGCACTGTTGGAAAGTGCATTTAAATATGAAACCAATGCTATCAATTATGTATCGCAAAATTTACAGTATACTATTGTTAAACTAATTATTAATCAAAGATATATCTTGATACTGTGTGTGTCCTCCTTGTAGCTTCAGATGGATGGAGTATCTAATTCTTGGAACAATGAGAAGCGTATATGTTCTTGATGAGATTAAATTCACTGTTTCAATGATTTTTCAGGTCGCCGTATTGGCAGATGATATCTTGAAAAATGTTGAATATGATGCTATAAGAGTTGTTTTTAACAAGTTCCAGTCCGTCATATCATTTCAGCCCACAATGTCCACAATTCTGTCCCCCGAGGTGAGTCCTCGTGCTTCCATGGTCTATACCCAATTAAAATTAGTTACATACTAAGTTAGTGCTGGCTTCAATTCTTCTTTATTTGGTAGGTTATGGAGAAAGAATCAGAAGCTGGTGGGAAGGTTGGCAACCTGGACTCATATGAAATTGAAGGAGGTGAAACAAAGTCAGAAATTCTGCAGAATCTTACCGAATTTCAGTTTTCCTGTGTAAGTCATGTGTCATTGCTTAAACCTTGACCTTTTGTTGTTTTCTCAATTTTTGGGGATGAATTGCGTTGAGTTGTTCCCTCCAAATCAAATTATAAACTTGTTGTAGTCTAAACATTTCTTTAATAGCACAAAATTATGATATTTGGTTGAAATTCTGTTGCCCGGATATTGTGCTAATAATGTTGAGTTTATGCTCTTGGCAGGTTATGTATAATGCTGTTCTAGAGAATGGGTGTAGTGAGCTTGGTGCCCGGATGTCTGCTATGGACAGCTCGAGCAGAAATGCTGGTGAAATGCTTGATCGCCTTACACTCACATACAACAGGTACTCTGTCCCTCCCATTTTCTTCCTTCAGATCTTCAATATGCATGGACACATTAATCTAAGTACAAGTATCACCGAACGCATCAGCATCAAGCAAGATATGTAAAAGAGGTCTGACTCACCCCCATTTTATCTCTGCAGGACACGTCAAGCATCTATCACTACAGAGCTCACTGAGATCATATCCGGTGCCTCTGCCCTTGAGGGATGATGATGAAACTTTTGCGCTTCATCGTTTTCATTTTTCTGTTCCAACAAAGGCTGCTTATAATCTGTGACACCCCTTTATTTTCCCCAGTGAATGGACCATGGTGCTAAGTTACAATAATTTGCCTGATTACTGGACAGTGCTATGCAGACATGCTCTCTTGCAATCAGCCTTGTTTTGTGTTGTCCAAAGTTCCAGCTTATGCGAAAGAATGTTTCGTAAGACTTGCCTGCAATACATAAGTGATGACTACACATTCTCCTGGTTATTGTTTCACTAGCTAAATACCTGGCCCTTTAAATTTTGTTGTCGTCCTATGTGTAAACATAAAAATATAAAATACATGTAAACTTCTATGTATATAGAAAAGATAGCCATCTAGAATTCTAAAAACATTAAATAATTCACATGTGTATTCGACTTATTAGACTATTTCCAAGAGATCACCCAAATTCGTTCCCAATTTTTTTACTCTTGGGGGGTAAAACAATGAGCAAAGTCTGAAATAAACCTTGAACTCGTAGAGGGTGTTGGAACCAAACCCTGAACTCTAATTCAGCACCCTCAACTTATTGTTCCCGGTGGATACTTGCCTGACTTTCGTTTCTCCACCGTTTAGCTGACGTGGCTAGCAAACGCTGGGATCATCGACTAATCTTTCGCTAGTAAACGCTGGGATAATTGCATGTCCCAACCCCCGCAACTGCTCACCGTCAGCCGCATGGCATGGCCGACGTGATGCTCGACATCACCGACTGCTCAACGCTCCGCTCAAAAGACGTCACCGACGTGCCGTATGAAGGTGCTCGACGTCCCGCACGCGCCTGCTCTCCATGCTGCTCAACGCACCGGCGTCAGCACGGTCAAGCGATGGACGACCTGCGTCGTGGAGTGCCGCACCGTTAATCGCTCGAAGAT
Source organism: Puccinellia tenuiflora (assembly GCA_012064385.1). NCBI lineage: Eukaryota > Viridiplantae > Streptophyta > Magnoliopsida > Poales > Poaceae > Puccinellia > Puccinellia tenuiflora. Next base: position 494,874 of record QRDG01000118.1, read on the forward strand.
GGCAGCATCTAGCTAGCTGACTCGGTAAGATTTTTTTTTGGCACAAGTACGAAGAAAGTTTGGGATTAGACAATGAATCACATAGAACAAGCTCCGATCAATTCACAGCACCGAAGAGAGAAATCTGAATCTTCACCAGCTCAAGAAATAGTCCCATGTTCCCTGACCTCCCAAATTAATAAAATTATCCATCTGAATTCAAAGGCATAAAAGCTGCTAAAACAATACTCGTATAATACTCGAAGCTCTGCTTGGATCAGCCATTAACCTACATCTCGATGATGAACACTGCAAGACGCAACACGACAATTCCGTTTCCTCTCCCGCACTTCATTATTCAGTCATGTTACAAGGGTCGTGTACTGCTAAATACTCCCTCGTTCCGAAATGTACGACGTTTCTACAACGCTACCGGATTTTTCGACTTTCCCATTCTACCCCCAGTCGGAGCAGCCCATTCCCCACTCGCGTCAGTCGTCTCTCTCTCCCCGTCCTCTCCCACCGCGACCTCGTTCCGTCTCTCTCATCGGCGCCACGCCCTGTCTCGCCGGCGCCGCACCCTCCTGCTCTCCCTCGCCGGCGCGCCGTCTTGCTCTCCCTCATCGGCTCTCTCTCTCTCTCTCTCTCTCTCTCTCGCGCGCGCGCCTCGTTACTGTGCCGCGCTCGATCTGTGGGCGGAGATGCTTGATCTGTGCATGGAGGCGATAGATCTATGGGCGGCGGTGGTAGATCTCTCCGATGGAGGTGCTGGAGCAGCGGGAGGAGGACGACGGTGGTGGAGCAGTGGAGGAGGGGGAGGATGGCGGTGCTGGAGGAATGGAGGATGGCGGTCTGGAATCCTCGCGGGCGTGGAGCGCGTCCCCGCCTGGATGCCCCTCCTCGTCTACTCCGTCACCTCGTTCCTCCTCGGGTCGCTGCTGGTGGCCGACGTGGAGTGGGAGGAGCTGGGTGACCGCAGGCCATGAAGGTGCCGACGTCGTCGTCTCCGACGCGCCCGCTGTCCACGGTCATCGCTGCAAGGAACTCCCGGAGTTCCTCGTCCAGGAGGACCAAGCGCGCCATGTGCGTCGAGGGTAACAAGCATGTGCGGATAACTACAGTCACAGGACCCCGCTGCCCTCTGTTCTTCCTCCGTGGTCTTGTACTGCTAGTGTAGGCTACAGTTCTGAATCTGCTGTATTGGTGCTATTGAGCACATTCAGTTCTTGTTGGCAAATTTAATTGTATAGCTGTTCATCTTCTGATTGTACTCCTTTTGGAGTAGGAGTACCCGGTGCGCCCCAATCAGTTGCTCGCTGTAATGAAGTGGCAAAACTGAATATTGTCCTTTCTCTTCTTGCTTTTGCTGTAATCTGGAGTAGTTGGTCCAACTTGGAGTAGTTTCTTTTGCTGCAGTACTATGGATATTGCTCTCCTTGTTGTAATTAATCTGGAGTAGCTCTGTTTAAATAATTCTTGCTGGTAGCATCGTTTGCTGTAATTAATCTGGAGTACTCTGTCAGTAGCTGTTGTGCATGCTTGCAATACTTGTATAAAATGAACTCATTAGCACTAGCAGTATTTAGTGCTTGTTGGAGTACTTGTGCACATGTACTCAAAAGCAGTATTCAGTAGCAGTATATGATTCAGTAGCAGTATTCAGTTTTTCAATAATCAACAAGATTATTTTCAACAATAATATTTTCAAGTGACTGCCTGTAGCAGTAGCAAGTGATGTGCACCTGTGCTTGCACTGCTTGCTAGCATGAGTAGCATGTGTACTGAATTTCCTGTAGCTTGTGATTGGCACTTGATGTAGGGGTTGGTCCGATCTTCACGGATTTGAGGGGGGAAAGAGGATGAACACGAAGAATACGGATGAACACGAGGGGAAAACGGTGGAAATTCGTGGGTAAACAAAGGGGATAACTAGCAAAACCTGCAGAGATCTCCACCCAACAACAACCCTCACAAGAGAAGCCTTTGGATCGAAGAATCAAAACCAATCTTACTCTTAATGAAACCGATTGCTCTTACCGGCTGGTCCACCGATCCAATAGAATCACCGCAGTGAAAGATTGGTTTGCACTACTAGAGACACCTCAGTGAAAGAGTAGCAACAACAAGATCCATTCTCAAAGAGGAACCCTAGCAAAAGAGGGATGGGGAGGATGGCTCTCATGTCTCAATTTCAGTCTATCCTAGAATGGGGAAAGGGGAGTGCTATTCATAGTCTAGTACAAAACGGGGGCAGAAACGCGGGTGTCCGGCCTAGGCCGGCTGGCGCTGGGGGGGGGGGGGGGGTCCGGCCTAGGACGGCTGGGGGGCCGGCTGGCTCAGGTGGGTGACCGGCCTAGGCCGGCTGGCTCTGGTGGGTGGCCGGCCAGCCCGGCTCTGCCTCCTTCTTCCTCTCCTTGACCATCATTTGGGATCTCCTCTTGGTCATCTTCTCCATCATTGGACCATCTCTTTCTCCTCTTCTCTACTCCATTGTAGGTCGTCACCAAGGTGGATCCTGAGTATGCACAAGGTATCCACTTGAGGTAGCAAGCCATCCATGGAGAAATTGAATTGATTCGAGGATAGGAGTGAGTTCACCTTATCTTGCATAGCCTTTGCTCTTGATCTTGTTATCGGGCCCGTAGGCGTGTTGGCCATGGTGTTGTCCACATGTGGGGCTACATCATCTCCCCCCCCCCCCCCCCCTTGGGAAAGAGTCGTCCTCGACTCGTTATCTTCCACATCACTTGCCTCTCCCTGGTACGGCGATAGGTCGGAGATGTTGAAGGTATCATCCACCACGTACTTGGATTGGGGAATGTCTACCTTGTATGCGTTGTCGTTGAGCGCTTGAGGATCTTGAAGGGGCCATCTCCCCGTGGTGACAGCTTAGACTTGCGCTCATTTGGGAACCGGTCCTTTCGTAAGTGTAGCCACACAAGGTCACCTTCTTTGAACACCAATGGTTTCTTGGACTTGTTTATCTTGGTTGCATGACTTGCGTTGTACTCTTCGAGCGTGTCGCGAGTTGATTCATGAAGTTGCTTGATAAAGTCGGCACGCTTGTCGAAGTCCATGTCGACGCGGTCGTGAAGAGGAAACGGGAGGATGTCTAGGGCAGTGTTGGGGTTGAACCCATAGACAATCTCAAAGGGACTCCGGTTCGTTGCACGGTGTGTCGCACGATTGTAGGCGAACTCGGCATGTGGGATGCATTCTTCCCAATTCTTCAAGTTTGGCTTGATCAAGACGCGGAGTAGTGTTGAGAGGCTTCGATTCACCACTTCGGTTTGGCCATCGGTTTGTGGGTGGTAAGCGGTGGAGAAGAGTAGCTTGACGCCGAGCTTGGCCATCAATGCCTTCCAAAAGTAGCTTGTGAACTTGACATCGCGGTCCGAAACAATGGTCTTCGGCACTCCATGAAGACGAACGATTTCTCTAAAGAACAAAGTTGCAATGTGTGAAGCATCGTTTGTCTTGTTGCAAGGAATAAAGTGTGCCATTTTGGAGAAGCGATCGACAACAACAAATATGGAATCTTTGACATTTTTTGTTCGAGGTAAACCTAATACAAAATCCATGCTAATGTTGGACCAAGGTGTGTGTGGTATTGGTAAAGGCATATAAAGACCATGGGAGTTTAAAGTGGACTTAACTTTGAGACAAATTGGGCAACGGCGCACAAAGCGCTCCACATCACGCGTCATCCGTGGCCAAAAGTAGTGTGTAGATAACATGGCAAGCGTCTTGTCACGGCCAAAGTGTCCCATGAGGCCCCCTCCATGTGATTCCTTCAAAAGCAACAAACGGAGCGAGGAATCGGGAATGCATAGTTTGTTAGCCTTAAACAAGAAACCCTTGTGCAAGTAGAAATCATCGCATCCTTTGTCAATTGTGCACTTTGTGAATATAGTACCAAAGAAAGAATCAGAGGAATAAAGTTCCTTAAGGTCATCAAGGCCCAAAACATTGATTTCAAGTTGGGTGAGTAAAATCATCTTGCGGGAGAGAGCATCCACGACTATATTGTCCTTGCCTTTCTTGTACTTCACAACGTAAGGAAAAGACTCGATGAATTCAACCCATTTGGCATGCCTCTTGTTTAAGTGGGCTTGGGTTTTCAAATACTTCAAAGACTCATGGTCGGAATGAATGACAAACTCTTTTGGCCAACGGTAGTGTTGCCAAACTTCCAAAACACGGACTAATGCATATAATTCCTTGTCGTAAATTTGGTAGTTTAGGCGAGCACCATCTAGTTTCTCGCTATAGTAGGCTATGGGACGTCCACATTGCATGAGAACGCCACCGATGCCAAGACCACTAGCATCACATTCCAGTTCAAAAGTTTTCGAGAAATTCGGCAAAGCAAGTAAAGGAGCTTCGGTCAATCTCTTCTTGAGTTCATTGAAAGCCGATTCTTGATCCTTGCCCCAAATGAAGGGTACATTCTTCTTGGTAAGCTCATTTAGAGGGCAAGAAATTGTGCTAAAATCTTTCACAAATCGACGGTAAAACCCAAACCAGCCAAGGGCGCTACAAAGTTGAGCAAGATTAGTTGGCGGTGGCCAATTGGTGATTGCCTCAATCTTAGAGGTGTCAACTTCAATCCCTTTTGAAGAAACCACATAACCCAGAAACACAAGTTTGTCGGTGCAAAAGGTGTATTTCTTGAGGTTGGCAAAGAGCGAAGCATTACGAAGGGCCAACAAAACTTGCTTCACATGGTCTACATGTTCATGCAAGGATTTGCTATAAACAAGGATGTCATCAAAGTAGACAACCACAAACTTGCCAATGAAAGTGCGCACGACGTGATTCATAAGACGCATAAAAGTTGAAGGAGCATTGGAAAGACCAAAGGGCATCACAAGCCATTATAAAGACCAAGTTTAGTTTTGAAAGCCGTTTTCCATTCATCTCCTTCATGCATACGAATTTGGTGATAGCCACTTTTCAAATCGATCTTGGAGAAAATAGTAGCACCACTAAGCTCATCTAACATGTCATCAAGTCGTGGAATAGGGTGTCGATACCTCACCATTATATTGTTGATGGGATGACAATCCATACACATACGCAATGTGTCGTCTTGCTTGGGGACGAGGATAACCGGAACGACGCACGGACTCAAGCTTTCACGTACATGTCCCTTGGCGAGGAGTTCTTGAATTTGGCGCTCAATCTCCTTTGTCTCCTCGGGGTTGGTGCGGTATGGCGCTCGATTGGGTAGAGGGGCGCCGGGAATAAGGTCGATGCGATGCTCGATTCCACGTAGGGGAGGGAATCCTTGAGGGAGCTCATCCGGAAAGACATCTTCGAGTTCCTGCAAAATAGACAACATAGACAGAGGAACTTTGGTTAAGTCATTAGTATCTTTGCCATCTCCTTTGCATAGGAGCACGAAGTGGAAAGTGGATGGGTTTGCTCTCACTTCCCTCATCTCACTTTTGGTGACTAATAAGACTACTCCGGGACTCACTCTTTTCCCTTTCTCACTCATATTTGGCTTTTGTCTCTCACTCACGTGAATGTGGTTCGCTCTCTCACCACTCAACTCACTGGAGGATTGTATTTGTTGTGCTCTCACAAGTGTCTTGGCATTGTCGGCAATAATTTGGCTTGGAGTCATTGGGCGGAGTACTAGGATCTTATTGTTCTATTTGAAGCTATAGTAGTTGGTGCGCCCATCATGAGTAACAGCCTTGTCAAATTGCCAAGGACGACCAAGAAGTAAGTGGCAAACCGACATTGGAACCACATCACAATTCACCGTGTCCTCGTAAGAGCCAATCTTGAAGGATACTTGAACCGTGTGTTGAATCTTCACGGTGCCGGAGTCACTAAGCCATTGCACATGGTAAGGATTTGGGTGCTTCTTGTACATCAAGTTGAGTTTCTCGCATAGCTCCTTGCTTGCCAAGTTGTGACAACTCACTTGATTGATTTGCCATTGATGCCGGCCTTTGTTTGAAACAAGTTGCATCGTTGAGCGTCATCACCTTGGATGTTTGTAGTCAAGACTCGCGTGACAACTAGTGTGGGGTTGGGGTCACCATCACAATAGATGTAGTCATCGTCTTCATCCAAGCTTTGCATCGTGGCCACCTTGTTCAATGCGTGGTACTCGTCTTCGCTCTTAGACTCATAGTCTCCATTGTCATTGACGATCATCACCTTCTTGTTGGTGCACTCAAAGGAGTTGTGTCCTTGCCCTCCACACTTGTAGCAAGTGATATATGACTTGGCGGCTTGGGGTGAGGACGCCGTCTTCTTGATGGTTGTTGGAGGTTGAGGTGTAGCACCTTTGACATCGCCTTGAGCGTGGATTTGAACCATGGATTGTGTTGATGATGAAGCTTTTGCCGCAAAGAAGGACTTGGCCTTGACGTACTTGAGCTCTTCCGCGACTTGGCGCTCGGCCTTCATTGCTTGATGCACTAGCTCGACAAGGTTCTCATAGGGTTGGAATTCCACTATCTTTTTTATGGGGTACGTGAGGCCGTTCAAGAAGCGTGCCATTGATTGTTCCTCGGACTCAACAACGTGTGCACGGGAGAGGGTTGACTCCATCTCCTTGTAGTAATCGTCAACCGTCTTGAGGCCTTGTTTGAGCTCTTGCAACTTCTTGTACAAATCACGCGCATAGTGATGTAGCACAAAACGCTTGTGCATTTCCTTCTTCATGTCATTCCATGTGTCGATTGGATCTTCGAAGGAGGCTTGGAGTTGTTCCCACCAAAGTTGCGTTGAGATGGCGAGGAAGCGACATGAAATGCACGTCGGTGAAGAAATGTGCTGGCGGTAGTACCGGTGCTCGAGCAGGGAGCGGAAATTGACTTCGGGAATCCATCAATCCGACGAATTTTGGGCGAAGTTGGCACAAGGAAACACCAAAGGAAGGTGGGGAAAGGTCTTAAGCACTAGATCCGTGGATCAAAACCACAAATCGCTCACCAAATCGAGAGATCGAACGAAATCCATATGGGCTATTTTTTGTGAATTTTTGAATTTGGTATGGGAAAGAAAAATTTTGGTGGAAAAATGGCTAATAAAAAGGTGGAAACACGATCCAAATCCATGGAAACCCTTGCTCTAATAACATATGATGTAGGGGTTGGCCCGATCTTCACGGATTTGAGGGGGAAAAGGGGATGAACACGAAGAATACGAATGAACATGAGAGGAAAACGGTGGAAATTCGTGGGTAAACAAAGGGGATAACTAGAAAAACCTGTAGAGATCTCCACCCAACAACAACCCTCACAAGAGAAGCCTTTGGATCAAAGAATCAAAGCCAATCTTACTCTTAATGAAACCGATTACTCTTACCGGCCGGTCCACCGATCCAATAGAATCACCGCAGTGAAAGATTGGTTTGCACTACTAGAGACACCTCAGTGAAAGAGTAGCAACAACAAGATCCATCCTTAAAGAGGAACCCTATCAAAGAGGGATGGGGAGCATGGCTCTCATGTCTCAATTTCAGCCTATCCTAGAATGGGGAAAGGGGAGTGCTATTTATAGTCTAGTACAAAACGGGGATAGAAATGCGGGTGTTCGGCCTGGGGGTCCGGCCTGGGGGCCGGCCTAGGCCGGCTGGGGGGCCAGCTGGCTCAGGTGGGTGACCGGCCTAGGCCGGCTGGCTCTGGTGGGTGGCCGGCCTAGGCCGGGCTGGAGGCCGGCCAGCCCGGCTCCGCCTCCTTCTTCCTCTCCTTGACCATCTTTTGGGATCTCCTCTTGGTCATCTTCTCCATCATCTTGGACCTTCTCTTGCTCATCTTCTCTACTCCATTGTAGGTCGTCACCAAGGTGGATCCTGAGTATGCACAAGGTATCCACTTGAGGTAGCAAGCCATCCATGGAGAAATTGAATTGATTCGAGGATAGGAGTGAGTTCACCTTATCTTGCATAGCCTTTGCTCTTGATCTTGTTATCGGGCCCGTAGGCGTGTTGGCCATGGTGTTGTCCACATGTGGGGCTACATCAGCACTGCTAGGATTCCTAACTGAATAACTGACAAACTTATAGTGGTATTTAACTGAAACGTTAACATTTGTTGTGTATTGCTCCTTTTTCAAATATTCAAATGGTGCCATTTGGTGACATTAGGTCCTATTTTATGTCAAATTTTGCTAGTTTAGTGGAACACAGGATGCCATCAGTAGGAGTAGATGCCGTGCCGTGTCGTGCCGTGCAGTAAAATTCATGCTTCTACTACTAATCTGTAAAATCATGCACTGAAACTGTATAATCATGATTGTTAATGTTCTGTTTGTACTAGTCCTCTGTAATTCTTGTACTAATGCTCTGTAAAATCATGCTTTTACTCACTTGAATACACACTAGCAGCAGTACTCCCATTTCCATTTTCAAAATTCAAATAGCACTTGAAACACTTACAAGAATTCAAATAGCACTTGAAATACTTGCAGTCAAGTATTGCTTGAAATTTTATCAAGTGGAGTTTCCTGTCTGATTGTGTTCTTGCAGTGGAGTAGTGTAGTGCAGTGCATGCATTTGATTCAGAGTATGAACTGAAAATGATCAAGTGCTTGTGCATGATCAAGTGTTTCCTACTGCCAGTAGTCCATTGTTTCCTTTTTATACAGTTCATCTGCTTGAGGTTGTGTGTTGAGTATGCCTGAGCAAAACTGAACCATACTATAGTAGTTTAACTTTATTCATGCAGTTGATTAGCTAATCATGAACTCATGGTGATCTTCTTTACTGTGCTCTTGCTATCTTCTGAGTAATTCTGATATTGTTGCTGCTACTCCTGCATTTGTACTGTTGCTGCTGTTTTCCTGACAAGTTGATTTTGCTGTTGAACAGGCGATCGAGGAAAGGTGGATGCCCACGATCTGGAGATGGAGAAGCTGATACTGTTGAGGTCTGGGAATACTTGCAGGGAGGAGAGGAGAAGCAGCCGTTGATGATGCCCAGTTCCTCGTGGGCGGCGAGGCGATGGGGCAACCTCAGAGCTCCTGATGGCGAGGCGCTGGAGCAACCTCAGAGCTCCCTCATGGAGTTCGGTGAGGTACTGATGGAGGTGCTCATGCGCCGTGTGGAACTCCTGCGGGTGAGTTCCTGATGAGCGGCGGCGCAGGAGGAACTGGGAAGATGTAGAGAAGGACTGGACGGAGATCCAGGGAAGAACTGGGCAGCGACGCGGGGAAGAACTGGGCGGCGATCTGGCGACGCGCGCCTTGCGATCTGGCTAGGAGATCTGGCGATTGAAATATTTCCGCTGTGTAGCAATCTGTGTCGTACCGATTCAAAAGTTTCGCGATCTGATGTGTCGTTCCGATAGGGGTAAATATGTCAAATAGCACCTTTTTGCAGTTGGTCCGAAAATGCTTAAACGTCATATATTGTGGAACGGAGGGAGTATGTGGGTTCGATTAAGCGGCCCTACTCTGGACGAGGCCATCGCTGGACGGGGAGCGTTGTCCCTACTGCTGCTCCGTACGGGGGCGGCGGGCTGTTGCTCGGAATCAGAGCATCCGCCGTCGCGGGTGAGCCGTCGTGGTGAGAGGGAGCGGGAGGGAGAGGGAGGAGGAGGACAACCAGCGCCGCTTCTGATGCTCCGTACGGGGGCGGCGGGCTGCTGCTTGGAATCAGAGCATCCACCGTCGCGGGTGAGCCGTCGTGGCGAGAGGGAGTGGGAGGGAGAGGGAGGAGGAGGACAACCGGCGCCGCTTCGGTTTAAGAGATGGGAGAAAACAAAAAAGATTCACGAGTAAGGGGATGAAGAAGAAAGATATGACATGTGAGTCACGGATGTTAGTGATAGAGAGATGAGAGGAATGAAGCAATCCTCGTTTGGCAAGGACCAAAATGTCACCTTAGACCAGGAACAATAAGTTGGGGGTGCTGATTTCCGGGATTAGAAGTCTAGGTTTTAATTCAGACACCCTCTACGAGTTAAGGTTTATTTCGGACTTTTCTCTAAAATAATAGCTGACATATGTGTTCACATACCCATATATTTTCGGTAGGGATTCAAATTTCTTAACCAAATATGAATTTTGTACATCCCACACCTACTGTCCAAAACGTGAAAAATCACCTTGGAGAGCTGCCGCCAGCGGTGATAAGGGTGAGCTTGATGATGTCGCCGAAGACCTTGTGGCGTACCAGAGGTCGTTAGATCTTCCCTTGGGGCGAGGTCGTAACGCTTTTTTATTTTCAGGTAGTCCACATGCTGCCCCGCTGTAGAGTATGTGTCCACAATTGTCTTCCCGTGTGGCGCTCTCTTCCAGTGGAAATCCAGAGAACGGCCAAGCTTCGATTCTGATATATTTTTTAAATTTGAAAAACATATTTAATATTTAAAAAAATTGAAAAAAATTCTGGACGTAGCCAATAGCCTATCCCACAACCCTGCAACAAATAAATTTTAAATATTTTGTATTCTGAGTTACATAAAATTGACAAAAGTCTGGATCTGAGTATGCATATTTTCAGATCTCAAAATTTTATCAGATTTTATTATTTTTGTGTAGCTCAGAATATAAAATATTTAAAGTTGATATTTTATATGTTTTCATGAGATACACCACTAATCCGAGTTTTTTTTGAAACCTGTAAGAATATATTTTCTGTTTTTTTTTAAATACCAAGATCACTAGAGCTCATGAACCCAACACACTTTTCGGAGCATACAAATGTATCTAAGAAATTAGGAATATGCCACCATGTGCTAATATCATTACATTAATTGCTAAGTCATTCACCTAAAATTTGTATAATATGTCAAGTGATACCAATCTGGCAGTTACCGACAAAAAAAAGTTAACAAGACTTAAGGGCGCGTTTGGTTGCCCACTGCAGGCCCGTGCAGCCTGTGGAGACGTGTTTTCGGCCTGTTTGGTTGGATGGGCTGCTCCGCGTTGTTGCACAGCGCGAACTTAAAGCAGTGTCGGGCCAGGCCCGGGGGGAATGGTCGATTCGGCCGTTTCCGCAGAGCCACCCTCCCGTAGGCCAAAACTGGCTCCCTCCTGCACGCGCTGGGAAGGGGCGGGAGATGCCGCGTCCCTTCGAGAACACGCGCCATAAATCTCCTCACCGCCCATCTTCCCCGGTCACTCCACTCTCCACTCGCCTCTCTCCTATGTCCGCTCTTCATCGGCGGTTCCCCTGCCGCCGCCACGCCCACAGCTTCGCCGCCTTGATACTCAGAGGGGGGAGGAAGCCAGGCCGTCCATACTTCTTGGTTGGTCTTCTTCGGCCGCACTGCTCCAGGGCTTCATCCATGGCGGTAAAGTAGTTCTACCCCCTTAAGAGCTAGTTTGTATCCTAGATCTGTAGATCGTGGTAGATTTTTGGGCCTACGTTGACATGCACAGTAGATCTGCGTCGATTTAGGGTTCGATCTGTGTTTCTAGGGTTCGAAAAATTGAACTATTCTTGATGATTTTTCATGCGGGCCGATGATGAACACTAGCAAATGTGTCTTAGGGTTTAGGTTGTCCGTGCGAAAGCAAGGTAACCTTCATGTCTACATTGGGTTTGGCACGGTCGTCCGAACCCTAAGAACTCAGCTTGATTTCTACTAACTGAGGCCGATCTGAAACATGTACTCTGTTGTGTTCCTTTCCTTCATGATGGCCGATGATTAAACTAAGCCACCATAGTTGCAAGGAGACTGCCTACAGAACGTAAGGGTAGATCCAGGGACAATGCTTGTATTATCAGTATGTTCTTGTAGGCACTCCTTTTGCCCACTGATGGCTTTCATGTATGAGGCTAGTAGGCTACTATGCATTCGAGAGGTGTCTCTTATTATCTCTTGCTATGCAGTAATGAAACTATTTGTGCATGACAGTAGGTATTAAGAGATCATCTTTCGAGTGTAGTTTTCCTGTTCCTGTGATGATCTGATGGACACCATCGTGTGTACAAGCACTGTCAGCACAAGACACCCACCAAAATTAAGAGGCAGAGACAACTCATTGTGTGCTCTTCTTGGTTTTGGTTGGTTATCTTCTGCTGCACAAATGTTCAGCAGACCTGAGGTTCCATGTTATATTCTTGATCTGCACAATGGCTTTTACAGTGTTTGCATGACATAGCTGCAGCGGGGTGATTTGTATGAGAGAATTTTGACACAACGAAACGTCGCTATTTATTTTGCAGTCAACGAAGGGCAAGAACATTGCAGAAGGCAGTGGTTCGAAGAGGAGGAAGGTCATCGTCGGGCACTTCCACGATGAGGTCTGTCCAACCCACTTCTGCAAGGTTATCCGGGCTTCTGGGTTGGACTTGCTGCCCATTCCTCCAGCCTTCCGTCATCATCTAGGAGACCTCCCTAAAGAGATCGTCCTGAAGACGAACACCGACTGCAACTGGAGGGTCAGCATCGTCGACCACAATGGGTCTGCAGCGATCGACAACGGATTGGTAACATTTGAAATGTGCCACAACCTCCGAACCGGCGACTTCTTGACCTTTAAGTTGCTGCAGCCAAATGTGTTCAGAGTGATCATCTTCAACACAGATGGCTCCTAGATTGTCAAGAAGTGTGATGACCATCCCTTGAAACTGCTTGTGGAAAGGGCATGAAGTTTGTCTTGCATATGACTGTTAGTTTTTGGTTCTGTATGAACTTTGCTTATCACTGTTATCGCCTTATCAGTATGAACTATCAGTGTTAATAACTTTGCTTGTTTAAATGCTATGGTTGTCACAACTGTTACTCTGTATTGTGTTGTGTTCTGCTGCACTTGTGGCTGGTAAGCTCACCACTCGAAGAAGTGGTGACAGTACAAGGCAAGTAGCACGTAACCAAACGAGTCACACACACATGCAACCAAATGTCGTGGGCTTGTAAATTTGCATGCAACGAAACGGGTCTGGCCAGAACATTGTTGACAGCCAAACGGACTGCACAACATGGCTCAGGTTACGTTTTTCGTTTTTCCAGGGCTAGGCCGGCCAGGGCCACGGATGTAAAAGGGCTGAAATCCACCCGAGCAACCAAGCGCGCCCTAAGGGTTTGGAACGAGATCCTCTGACCTTGCCAACCCTGACTTCTCCTGACTTTGGGTGGTTGACAGACGGGTCCCACACCTTAGTGGCCCTAAGTCAGGGAAAGGCAAAAATGAGGCAAAAGATCTCTAGCTTACAATCTAAATAAATAATGGACATATGCATCTACGTGTGTACGGATTTGCAACAGTTCTCTTAAAATCTCCTAGGTCATGGCACAGGTCAGATCAAAAGGACAAATCCACATATTACATCTATGTGTGCACAGGTCTGCAATAATTCCGTTAAAATCTCCTGGGTCGTGTGATCATGTCATAGTTAAGATCAAAATGACAAAAGGAAAATCTTCCAAAGCATAAGCATCTACAACCAACAGCAGGGACAGGGTACAGCACAACATCATATACAGTGTTACATGAGCCGGAAATAGCATTACAACAGCGTTTTACCAATCTACATATTAACGGTCAACACAGACATGCAGAGACTAATCTTGTGCCTGCCTATCTTAATCTCCAAACATTACAACACGTATTAGATTCGCCAGTGAGCATGGGTGAGCTGATAACTGAAACACAAACAAGCAGCAAAAATAGTGTTGTATCGCTACAAAGCTCAGGTTGTCTTGCATCTGCGAGCTGGAGATCATGGAACGATGGGACCTGCAATGAAGCAAATACAAAGAATTTAAGTGCACGATTTCAGATGTATAAACATGTACGAGATTTCCACTCTTAAATATGTACTTCCAGTTTGTCATCTAACATTTAGACTCCAGAGGTAATGGCGATAGTGAGGACTCAAATGTCAATATACTACTAACAGTAAAAAGAACTGCAGTTCTAAGCTAAGCACTGTACTCCCTCAAGAAAAAGAAGATCTAGAACATTGTAAGGAAGGGCATTGGTGTAAAAGCTAAACTGCAGTCCAGCTATTAGAAATGGTTACGACATGAAAAATGTGTTAGCAACGATCAACCGAAATACTATTGTTCTTCAACACCCCTATCACCGCATAAATCCCCTTTTCGATAACAGGCAATCTTTTAATATCAAGCTGATACCAAATACACCCGGCTAGTCGAGACACCAAGGATGCACATAACCATTTTTTTACGAAAAGAAAAAATAGCCAAGACTCCCTAACGAAGAGATTAAAGGCACGTATCATCACTCATCACCACTGACAATTGCAACACCCAGACCAAGAGTTCTTCAAAAGCAAGACTTCCAAGAAGAAATAAGGCGTGAGTCGCCTGATCCAACCATTGAGGCCAGATCATGGTTTTCACCGAAAAGAGCAAGTCCGAGGAATCTCCATGCAATGCCTTCAACAATATATAGCACGAAGATTCGAAGAACCTTCATTGTCAGGTACAACCAGTGAAGCTTAAACCTAGAGTTTTCACCCTTGACCTCGAGACGCAGTACTCAAAGAGCACAAAATAAACGCCCATACGCTTACGGCCTCACTGAGGACCAATTAGCAACGCTAAAGCCATAGGCCTCATGCATGAGATCCGTCGGCCTTCAATGTCGCCGAAGTTCATACATTTGTTCACCAAGCCAAGATATCGATAGGACGACATGAGCACGCGTTTCTGTCATAGCCAATTTGCGAGAATGGGTACACACATGTTACAGACCCAAGATCCGGACTTCAACCCCATCCATTAGCCGCTGATGCGCAAACAGTCTCGACATGTACATTGCCACACGACCGCAACCATGACACAAAGACACGATCTCCATGAACGCCTACTATATGCCATGTGGATGACCATGGCCTGTTGCCGGCCAGATCCATCTAGAACCGGTCATGTACAGGTCCTTGACGCTGCACCTCTGTTTTCCATTCTCCATATTGAAGAAAGCCTACGCGCCATCTAGAGAATTGAAATAGTATATGACACTATAACAGACCAGTATTTTGTTGTACGGTGGGCTAGGCCTTTAACCGGCTGCTCGAAGGCAGACCCATGATGCAACAGCTGGTCCAGGAGGGGCTAAACACCCAGTTATAAATAAGTTTTGGTGCCACCCTCCATCCAACGTATCCCTTTGGCATATCCTTGTGCCGGGAATCAATGGTGGTGCGACAGTGACCGGATGCAGAAGTCGGAGATGACGTCCGTACTTGCTTCCGGCATCTTCTCTTGCAACAAGGGCGGGCTCCTAGCTCTGTCATCGACGGGGCCAGCTAGCGGGAAAGGCGCTTTCAAATTGTCTCGATGGGGGCCAGCTAGTAGAGAGGGTTGACGACAGCATCGACAGAACAAACAACAAGTGCACATCTACTCAGGGTGAAAAACAATGGTCTCACATATTGGGCTAGATGAGGCAGCGTCGACGTACGTGCGACATGTCTTCACTGAAGGTGTTGTCTCAAAGTTTTTCTTCGGTCTGAAAATCCCAAGTCCCACCTTTGGTTTGATCTGGTAACATCAGAGTACTAACGGTAATCCCTTCTGGAAGGCGCTGTCTGTGAGTACCGTACTCTTTGTAGGACCTCATGTTGCTGTGTCGGTGGTTTATCCCCGACATAATTTGTGGTAAATGGTGGAGAGGACGACTGTCACGAGGTTTTTTTTAATATTGATATTCAGCATCAGGGTGTGCAAACAAACTCTACTAATTATATATACCATGAATTAAACAATGCTAATAAAAAAAGGGAAAAAAGAGAGTGTACCACTACCGCACAATGGATGTAAAATAAGCTGAAATCAATCAAATTAGTTACTGTCAAGCATTGCTATGGCACTACGACACTAGAAAGTACTACATGTGCAATATTAGAAGTGCTGAATTCAATGTTTCAATATAGTAAGCTTATAAAATACACCACGTGTTCTCAACTGAACCATACAATAGCATGTCGAAAAATATAAGGTTTCTAAAGTGAGGAATTTGTATAAATTAAAGGCTGTCTGACATTATCGGTTTTGTTTTGAAGCAAAACTTCAAGAGCAACCAGTTGTCTGACATTGTTGATCCTGGTACCTCAGACTAGGACTTATCACCAAAATAATGCTCAATTTGAGTTAGCATGGAATGGTTTGTGTAGTAGACTTAGATATAACTGCATCCATCTGAAGATATTTCAAGGTTGTAGCTAGAGTTGTATAGAACAATCTAGCAAAAATCATTGAATTGAAGGACTATAAGTTTGGGAAGCAAACAATATACATACATGAGATTCTTGTGAAGACATGTCACCACCATGCAGAAGATACAACCAACACTCTATTCTTCCATCCAAGGTAAAGGACACCGTCTCTCTCCTCAAGCCTGTAGTAGCTGTTGTAACTATTCAGAAGTGTTTTGATGGTGCTGTTCACCACTGAACTTAGCGGGTATGGCCTAAATCCAGCCATTTCAAATCTTGCCTTCCATTTTCCGAACACCTCATGCCTCTCAACCCTATCAGTACCCTCACACGCGATTAGATTAACAATATCTCTCGCAACACAGTGCTGCTCTGCGCTCATCCTCCTCTTATCATCCCTCGGGAGAGCAACATCTATTGACTCAAACATTGCCGTATAGTGGTCAAGAGTCTCTAAGTATCTTGGGAAGAATGGAGCTGTGTTTGTATTTGACTCCTGCTCAACAAGAGTCACCACCCTAGGAGAGAGGCTCTTGATCATTCTCAAAATCCTATCGCGGTGATTTTCTGTGCTCACGCTTTCATCAGGAGTATGATGCAGCTGATAAGCAAAATTCACAGCAATAACCTCCCCACGTCTGATGTCAAGATGCTCACGGTAAACCTCATGGCTAGCGGCTGGAACAGCATTGAACTCAAAGGGAAGACCACACGTCTGAGCAACATTATACAATCTCGCCCCAACTATATCCAGTCCACCACCTCGGGCATAAACAGAATCCGAGTCATCTATACCAGTGATTCTTAGGCATGGTGGGCCACCAGGTCTTGCGGCAAGAGCCTGTATAACAGTTACCCACTGGCTCCCCTGTGCAATTTGGAAATCAATGATATGAACAAAGTTCTCACCTTTGATAGCTTCAGCTATGGCACCATTTGCTGACATGTAACCAAACTTGTAAAATGGGCAGATTTCATACAGAAGAGTCATGTATGACATGAGCTCAGAGCCTGTAGGTTCTTTACACTTCAAGGATTTATATATTTTACTCCCAGAGGAAGAAAGCTTGGCAACAAGGCCTTCCAACATATAGGCACCCAGCCGTTGCATTGGATCACCAGAGACAGACACCAGCTGACCTAGCTCTGATAGCAGTAGTTCTGTTGCAAATACATCATCCTCGGCAACAGCCCTACCACATGCTATGATTACCTCCTTCAAGTCCCCTGTATTAATTCCCAGAAGTTGTCTCCAATTATCAGATTTCAAAGGATGGTTCGCTTGCAAGGAGCTCTCGGGGCTGTCATAAGCTATGTCCAATTCAGGTCCAAGAATTGCATTCTCTAGCTCCTTTAGTTTAACCTGGAGATCCGCAACCTCAGTAACACAGGAAGCACTTGGGGGCGAACCATATACATGGTCTGAGTGGCTATCATGCTGAGACAGGGGGCTCCCACTTATAGGGGAGAAACTCTGAGAAGATGTGGAGCTTTGTGTAGGGTACACACCATTACCTGATGATGACTCCAGGGTGCAGTACTGTGGCTCAAATACTTGAGGGTTGGATCTTCTCTTCTGTGACCCGTCATCTGAAGACACATAGTGAGCATCCAGATGATTCTGCGTTACATAGAACCTTCCATTTTCCCCCAAAGGCACTGAATTGTTGTAGTATGCCATTTGTGAATCATCCGTGTGCCTGTATGTACGTTCTGAAGCCTTAGCCGACATACTGGTGGTTACAAGCTTGTGCGACAATACTCAACATGTAGTTGATCCTGCCATCATCAAAACATATTTAGTATGTATATTTCCATCATGAACTGAGTATAAATAATAATATCTAAGCCACATAACAAAGCCAGTATAATCTCACGAACCCAATGATTTACAAAAGAGATCAATTTAAGGTAACAAACTGAAATAAACTTGCAATATCTCCTAGAATTAGTACCGCATTACAAAATCATGCAACAAGACCATGGTCTTCATGAATCTAATAAATGGACAACATGATTAAAGCATGCAATGGAAGCTCCAACTGCAAACAATGAATCAAGTGTCATTTGACAATAGCTAACAAAGATCACTATACCTACAAAGTTAGGAGAAAACATGACACCTGAACAGACCTAACATATATTAGTCTGTTTGAATGGATCCAAGAAAATTGAATGGAGGTAGCAGGATATCTAGAACTGAAGTCGGACACTCATATATTTCGCTACCTCACAAACCCAACTGTTCAAGAAAGAGATCCAATTAAGCTAATAAATTTCCAACAAACTTGCATTATGTCCTAGAAATCAGTAATGCATTGCTCCTACTACCGAAAGAAATGAGACGATGTTCTGTATCATGGCAAGACAACTAAGAAGTCAAAAGAAAATATGAACCCTAGTGAAGAATATCATTAAAGCCATGTACCATCCCCAACCATCAGCCAGAAATAAAAACAACCCTATCACTTTTACCAGGGAAGATGTACCAAAAATGTCTCAAAGATCTACTGGGTCGTATAATTAAGTATGTTCCACTGCGTCGATTAGAATTGCAGGAAATTACAAACCAATAGCAAGGGGGAGGTGTATATCAAGAATACTAGAGACCAATAGTAAGAAATCAACCAAGAAGGAAATAAAGCACAAAGTTCTAAAAAAGAGAGCAACAGACTAGTACCAATTTAGGTGAAAAACCTCAGCGTATTCAACAGCAGACCGACCAAAATTTCATCCAAGGCAATTGCGAAACTAATACACACTTGAGAGACTAGAGTCAACAGAACCAAACAACTTAGCCTAGCTCGTATGGGTGGGGTTGGGGGAGGGGGCAAAGTGGGTTGTCACCAAATTTACCACGAAAAAAAAAACATGTAACTAGCAGGAAAAGCATATAGACCACAAAGTCTTGAGCCAAAATCAAGACGAACTAACAATTACCAGGCAAAAGCTACATGTGCCGCGTCACAGGCAAGTCAACATCAAGAAACTAAGAGGAAGAAGAGAGCTATACCAACAAGAAACAAGCGCCTGCGGACGGACACCGGAGAGTTCCNTCGTTTCTTTTCCACCCACACACTCACACGCGAATGGAAATAGCAAACTAGAGGACCCTTGACAAGCCCCTCACAACTTATTCGGTCACAGGGGATTCCATATGTCCCCACCTTTGGAAGCACGCTCAGTCCTGGTTCAAGAGGTAAAGAACTCGCACCTAGGGGCAAGAATGAGGCAAAACACCATCCCCGATGGCAACTCATCCAAGCCTTCTTAGCATTTTAATTAAGGTACCACAAGTAACCACCATGCCCAAATCATTCCATCAACATCATCATTATGGAATTTAATCAAGGGACATAACTAGCATTCAACTAAGCATGGCTAAGCATATAAATAGAACAGTTATATTCTTGTCTCCGGCCAACACATCAAACCTAGGGTTCATAGGTAGGGATACATGTATTGGTTCGGGGGAAGACATCCATACATAGGATAATCTAGCATTGACCAAAATTGTCATTGGAATCGCATGCAATATTATAGTGCATAAAATAAGTTTATAAAAGCAATAGGATGCTAGATGCCAAGTAGGTTAGGTTATCTCTTGCCTTGCTTCCGGGGCGTGTAGTACGGCTCGTCGGGGTAGGTAGGGTTAACCTCCACTCCGGAATTTATCGATACCCAAACAATCATAGAAGAACAAATAAATCACACGAAGACAATGTGCAATGCACAATCATGATGACATGTCGAATTTATGCAATAGCATCGTCATTTAATTTAACGAACAATATTAAATGGGGTGCGAAATAATTAGTGCAATTATTTGGAAACAACCCCATATTTATCTTAGTGACCACATTGTTCATACATTTATTAAATTACTCAAAGTGGCTGAAATATGCATGAACAGGACATGGTTAGTTAGTTATTGCTCTTCTGATCATTTTGGTACCTCATTTGTGATTTTCCGAGTTTCGATGAATAAATAGTGAATTAAATAATTATTTGAATTTAATTCATTAAATCATTTAAAGAATAACATCAAATAAATATTTGTGATCATGATGTGATATTAGCTTGGTTTGATAGCATTTGAAGTGCTGATCACGTTGCTATTTTATTCATAATTTTTGGTTAAATATTTATGGAATTATGATTTTTCCCAAATTGTTATTTCTTTCGCCATTTTAACAATTTTTTATAAACAACAAGTTAAAAGTTTCAAAAGATCATTGCAATGATTCCATATTGTAGAGTTTGTTTTCCTGATCAATTTGATATTTGATTTGTCAAATTTGGATCATTATTTTAAAAGATATCAATTATTTAAGTTTGCTTTTATTTTCCAAAAAGGAAAAATAATTGCCAGACAGGCCGGCCTCCAAACCGGCCCAGGCCGGTTTCCAGACCGGGCCTGTGGGTAAGGCGGCCGGCCTCCTGGCCGGCCCAGGCCGGGGCTCAGGCCGGGGGCCTGTCGGAGACAGCCGGCCTGCCAGCCGGCCCTGACCGAAGCCCAGGCCGGGAATGGGCCTGAGGCTACCGGCCTCCTGGCCGGCCCAGGCCGGTCCCCAGGCCGGCACGACCGGGACGGCGCGGTGGTCGACGGTGACGACGACGTTGACGGCGGAGCGCCAGCGAGAGGGAGAGGGGGAGGGGGAGGAGGTCCAAACGGCGCAGAATCTCACCCTGGAGGTGGTGCCGTGGACGGCGAGGACGGAGGAGGCCAGAGGGCGGCACGGCCGGGCTTGAACTGCGGCGGCCGAAGGCGGACCGGACCGGACGGCGAGCTCGATCGGGGCGACCCCGAGCCGAATCCTTCGGTGTGGAGGTGCAGCACGGCGAGGCGGTGAAGGTGGCGTCATCCATTTGCTCTGGGGCGGCCGGAGTCAGCGACGACCATGACGACAGCGGCAGACGGCGAAGCAGAGGCGCGGATGGCGGCGACAAACCCGTGCTTCCCGCGCCAATTCCTCGTATGGGGATGACGATGACGACGAGGCAGAGCGGTTGGGCAAGATAGACGAGCTCGGCGAGGTCCATGGCGGCAACGATTTAACGCGGACGGCGGCGGCCGAAAACGGGGTAAGCTAGGGTTAGGGTTTCGAGGAAACGAGAGGAACGAGGGCGGGGGAGAGAGAGCAGGGCTCGGGGTTCCTCTTATCCACCAGGGCATGGCAGCGGCAGGGCTGGTCCGGCGGGGACGCGGTTGATCGGGCACGGGTCGCTACAGCGGCGAGCTATAGGGAGGAAGACGGTGCCACTTTTCTGAAAAACCCCCTGGCTCCAGTGAAAAGTATTACCAATTGGTCCAGCAGCCCCCTAAAGATTTAAATTGAGGCTGTTAAACATTTTTGAAAAATCTGGAAAACTTCAAGTAGGCTCCCCATAACATTTAGAAGTTCCACAAAAATTTGTGCGCCAAAATAAAATGTTTTGGACAACATTTGTTCATGGGGTTTAATTATGGTCATTTTTGATAATTCGCAAAATATATTTATTTGGAGTACTTAAGCATTTCCAAAAATAATGAAATTATTTATGGAGGCTCCAATATATTAAGGAAGCTCCCCATAATTTTGTTTTGAATTTGTAATGTGTAACTTGGGTTCAAAAATAGGATTTGATTTGAACCAATTTTGGATTCTCAAATTTATATCTTTGCTTGTCAATAATTGGATTTTGACAAATTGTTATAACAATTAAACTTGGAACTTCCTGAACAATTTGGAAGTTCAAATTACTTTGGTTTCACCAAGTTGAGCAATTGCATTGAGGTTGGAGATTTTTGGGATTTGGATTTGTTTCCTTTTAATTGCTTTCCAAACTTGCTTTATTTCAAATTAGCAATTTAAATGGATGCCATGATGCAATGTTTGCAAAGCAAAAAGTGAAAATTCGGCCCATATTTTGGGGTACCAAACTGGGGCTGTTACAATGCATATCTCAAAATTGTTTTACTTTTGTTTCATAAAAAATTAAAAAGCTCTAGCACATGAGTAATCTCTGCTCCCCTATGCGAAGGGTCTTTCACTTACTTTTATGTCGAGTCAGTTTTCCTTTCCAATCTTTATCTTTCAAGCAAGCAAATAGTATCAATTTTTGCAAGTCTTACTACATGTTATCTTTATGTCTAACCGTGAAAACTTTGTATTGACATTATCATGAGATAAATATGTTGCAAGCTGAAGTTTTTGCTGAAAACTTAAATCTTCCTTTGTGTTGTTCAAACACCTTTGACGAAAGAATTTTGCTTTGTGAGATATCAATCATGTCAAGTTTTATACTTTTAAGTCTCAAAATTACTATTTGCGAAAAATTCTTGCTTAGATGTTACACTTGGTTAATCATTGTTTACTTTATTCAATAGACCATTGTCTTGGATCACTTCATTCAGTTATGTCATTTACATTAATACTTGATCAAGGTTGTGTTGGTAGCATGTCACTTCAAAAATTATTTTGTTATCATTTACCTACTCGAGGACGAGCATGAATTAAGCTTGGGGATGCTGATATGTCTCCAATGTATCTATAATTTTTGATGTTCCATGCTTGATTATATATCCTTTCCACATCTTCTTATAATGTTTTACATCATTTTGGCATAATTCATGGAACTAACCTATTGACAAGATGCCCAGTGCCAGTTCCTATTTTCTGCTGTCTTTTTGTTTCAGAAAAGTTGTTTGGGGAGGTTTCTCGGAATCAGCTGAAAATTTACGGGAATTATTTTTACATGGAAACAACAACGGTTCCAGAAGGAGGCCTGCAGGGGGGCCCACAGGCCCCAACCGCTCCTGGGCCCCGCCTGGGTACCTTGTCCTCCGACTCGCGTCGCCTCTTTGCCTATAAATTCACCATTGACCTAAAAATTCCAGGAGCATCGACAATATTTCCAGAAAACATCCAAGGCTGCCGCCGTCGCCAACCCTAGGTAGGGAGGGATCGTAAGGTCTTCCCGGCACACTGCCGGAGGGGGAGATCGTCACCGGAGGCATCTACACCACCATGCCTGCCTCCGGAGAGATTCGTGAGTAGTCCACCACGGGACTACCGGTCCATGGCAGTAGCTAGATGGTTGTCTCTTCTCCTTGTACTCAATTGTTTAGATCTTTTGAGCTGTCTAACATGATCGAGTTCATATTATCTGTAATTGCTACATGATGTGTTTGCTTGGATCCGATGAATTGTGGAAATCATTACTCTTGTTCATCTCTATGTGTTAGTAATTGTTAATGTTATATGAGAGAGTATTTATGCTAGATGGTGGGTTCATGCCTTCTTGCGCAGAGTGCGACTGACAGAAACGCTAATGCCAAGATTGTGTTGTTGCCACTAGGGAGAAAACAGAGGTGTTTATTTCCTCGTGTTATTACATTGCTTACATTATGCACCATGCTTATTGTGATGATCTGTTGCTTGCAACTTAATACTTCTGGGAGACATGCTGGATAGTGATCTCGGGGGTGGATTATTAGTCATAGACGCAGTTGGATAACGGTCTATGTACTTTGACGTAATGCCCATATTAAATGAAACGGTGAACTATATTGTTTTATGATAGCATTGTTATGCGCCCACAATTTTGTCATTTGCGTTGCTGTAATTTGTTTACCCATCATGCATATCTTCTAGAGAGACACCACTAGTTATCTGTGGACCCCGGTCCTATTTTCCTACATTGTTTACAACTGTTTTAATAGCTCTCCGCACTCATTTTCTCGCTGGTCATATTTTACTCTCATCACATTTTACACTTGCACAATTAATTCTTTGTGTTCAGCAAGCCAGAGAGATTGACAACATCTCTGTTTCGTTGGGGCAAAGTAGTTTGTTTGTGATTGTGTGCAGTTCCACGTTAATTGTCGTAAACGGCGCCTTTGACACCTTGCTAAGTCATCTCCAAGTCCTACTGGATTCGATAACCTTGGTTTTGTAATCAAGGGAAAATTGCTGCTACGCTGCATCATACCTTCCTCTTGGGGTTCCCCAGCGAACGTGTGATCCACGCCATCAAGCAATTTTTTCTGGCGCCGTTGCCGGGGACTTGGAAGCTTCAGCTTGGGGAGTTTCACACGTCCTTGCACTTTACTTTGTTATTTTCTTGCTTAGTATATTTTTTGTTAGTCTCATTTTGCTTTTCATTTGCTTTAAAACTCAAAAACACAAAAAAAAAATTAAAAATTCCAGCACTAGTCTTTTTATCGCTTTGCTTGATATTATATCTAGTTGTTCACTTGCTATCAATAGTTACTTTGTTTGAGACTAGATCTTATTTGCAAGGTGGGTTCACGGAGGATGAACAAAAATATTATAAGGAATACCGCTTGTCCGAAAAAGGGAAACACTTATGGGCACAAATAAGTAAATTGAATAGTCTTGCTAAAAACTTTTGCTCTAGATATGATGAATCTTGGTGCTTTAATGAATATTTTTGCTGTAGGAGGCATAAACACCATACTTTCCAATGTGATTATAATGATAATGAAATATTGGCTTCTTATGCTAAAGGAAACTATGATTTTGAAAACCGGAAATGCTATTTCTTTTGCAAATGAAGTCCGAATGAAGTGAAACCAAATTTGTTGGAAAGAGAACGACAAGAGATACCCTTGGAAATATTGAAAACAAGTAAAGGAGATTTTGAAAATAATTGGAAGATTGAGACCTTCCACAAGGAAGAACCGACAAAATCTCTAAAACCGAAAACGCAATAGGAGACACATATGAAAACCATTTTCGGTGAACTTGGCCTTGTCATGACAAGCATGACAAGCACCAGGACCACACCACGATAAGAGCCAAATAAGAACCAATAAAGTTGATGCAAAGGATGCAAAGGTTTGAGTTCTCTACGACGATACGATCAAGATACTCGCTCGAGAGCCCCTCTTGATAGTACGGTTATCTATCCTATAATCCGGTCTCTCAACTAACACCATGAGACCGGTAAAATAGAAAACCTATCAAGAACAAACCTTTGCCTTGCGCATAATCCACTTGCGCTTCGCACGGTGAAGACTCGCATATTGCTCCCCCATACACCAATATGGGAGAGGCATTCTTCGGCATATCTTCTCATGGCCTTGAGTGTTGATCAACTCGCACTTAGCCTTGATCAACAAATACTCTTCTTCCCTTAGCCTTGATTCCAACAAATAGAGATCAAGCAATGCATATGGACACACCTATAAGTAGCTCCATACAAACATTAGTCCATAGAGATTGTCATTAATTACCAAAACCACACATGGGGCAACCGTGCACTTTCACGATCTCTTTGTCGTGGCACTGTAACCGTCCCTTCCTTGCTTATAAAGAGGGGAGAACCGCGTCAGTCCTCATCTTCCGCACCTCCGAGCCTTCACCTGAGCGCTAGCCACCTCTCTTCTTCCTTGCGACCTCAAGTTCTTCCTTCAAAGCTTCTTCCCGCCGCCATGTCCCCCGCCAGGTCCTCTGCAAGTCGGGGCAAGAACGTGGTGGAAGAGACGGAGGCGTACATACCCGTGGCGCTCGGGGTCTCGCGCATCCGTAGCGAGGAGGCCCTCGCTAAAGTCCGCGGCTTGGTTGCTGACGCCTTCAACGAACACGGTGTGACAGAGGTTAGAGCTGGGTCCGACGAAGCGCAGCGGCGCGGCGGGGCGCTACAGCCTGTTTTCACCCACGCGCTGATGGCAGGTCTGATCCCGCCTTTCTCTGCCTTCCTTCTGGAGATCCTGCGATGTTACCGGATTCACCTCCTTCACCTCCATCCGGCCTCGATCACCATTCTCTCCACCTTTGTGTATCTCTGAGAGGCGTTCCTTGGCGTAGAGCCGTCAGTAGCCTTCTTTCGCCACTTCTACAGTCTATGGCTGAGCTCGCCAGATATCACTGGCTGCATCACCTTCCGCCTGGAGCACAAGGTGTCGGGAGACATAATCTCCATGGCGGTGACCAGGAGGCTGGAGGACTTCCGCCGTGACTGGGTGTACGTGGACATCGGTCGGGGCGACGAGGTGTTGTTTGAGCCTCCTACCGAGCGGCTGAAGAAAATCCCGGCGGCGTGGAGCAGCTCTCGCCTGCGCGAGGGCAAGGTGACGCGGCCCCTCATGGAGCGACTCGCCCTCGTGAAGCAGAAGGGCCTCACGGGGCAGATGGTGGTGGCGGAGTTCCTGCGGCAGAGCGTGGCGCCGCTGCAGGAGCACTCGAGGCCGATGTGGACGCTGACCAGCTCGGCGGACGGCATCCGGCTGTCGAGCTGCGGGCTTAACACCACGGCGGTCGACCCCGCTACTCACGCTCTCTTCGGAGCGGGGGGTGTTGGGAAGCCCGCCGGGGAGATCCGCCGCTGTACAAGAGGAAGCAGGGCTTGCGGGACCAGATCTGGCAAGAGATGCCAACCTTCAATGCGCGGGGGCTGGTGGGCGTCGTGCTGCCTCAGGAGGAGGCTAAGGCGGACGCGACGGGCGGGGATGATGGTGCTGAGGACGAGACGTCCCAGGCAGGGGCCGCACGTGAGGTGGTCGTTCTTGATGGCGACGACAATGGGAGGGCACCTTCCCCCAGGCCACTTGTCGCATACAGCCTGCTCGATGATTCTGACGCCGAGGAGGAGACAATGCCTCTGGAGGCGCGGTTGAGGAGGCGCGCCATGTATTCTGACAAGGTACATGGAGGGGCCGACGGTGGCGACAATAGCGAGGAGACGTCCTCGCGAAGGCACCGCTCGGAGGAGGCAGGGTCCTCCGCCCCAGGTGGTACAACCCTACGGATCGGGGCGAGGAAGAGGCCGTGGTTGTTCGTCAGCCCGTAAGCTCTGCACGAAGAAACCCGCGACTTTACTTTATTTTCTTCACGTCGATTCTTGTCTTGACGCCCAAAGTCGCTTGTAGGGCTATGCCAACGAAGGTGCCACGGAGCGACGCGGTCTCCACCACGCCGTGCACTGCCAGGAGATCGGTGCCGTTGGCCCGGGCGGCCACGGACGGGGGCTGGCGATGGAGTTGGTGGGAGCCACCACTGTGGCGGCGGCGGAAGTGGACACTGCCGCGGAGGAGACCCCCGTGGCGAGCATGGCAGGCACGGCTGAGGAGGGGACAGACCTAGGGCCGTTTGCTAAGGCCCAGGTCATCGCCCCTCCTAAGGCGGCGCCTCAGGAAGGCGCGCCAGGGACAGCGCCTGGAGGAGGCATCGCAGGAGCGGACAGCTGGCCCCTGGTCCGGGGGGAGCTCCCAACAACGGGGAGCTTCCCGACCAGCCCGTGGTGATGGGCTGGGACATCGTAGTTTCTAGGAGCGCACTGGCACCAAACCATCCGAACAGTAGCTTGCTGGCGCGCGCCCACCACGCCATTGACATGCTCGGTGGGAGTCTTGTAGCGGGGCTTGCTGATCTTGAGGCCGAGCGCCGGTGCCTCGCAGCGGAGCACGCCGCCCATGAGGCAAAGTGTCGGCGCCTTGCGGCGTCGTGGCACGAGGTCCAGGAGGTGCGCAAGGCAGGCGAGGAGAGATGGCAGCACGCGGCGATGGAGGCCACCCTGCTGGCCGCGGGGGCAAAGGTGGTGGAGGCGGAGGCGCGCCTCCAGGCCGCTGCAGACGCGGAGAAGGAGCTCGCGCTTAC
Source organism: Puccinellia tenuiflora (assembly GCA_012064385.1). Lineage (NCBI taxonomy): Eukaryota > Viridiplantae > Streptophyta > Magnoliopsida > Poales > Poaceae > Puccinellia > Puccinellia tenuiflora. Next base: position 522,558 of record QRDG01000118.1, read on the forward strand.
ACGCACCGCTGCGGAGCAGCAGACGGAGAGGGCTCGTCTGGAGCAACTCGAGCAAGTCCTGGTCTCCCGTCAGGAGGCTCTTGACCGGAGGGAGAGTAACCTCCACGCCGAGGCGGCTTCGCGCCTCGTCAAGAAGCGGGACACCATGGATGACGAGTTCGCTTAGAAGGCCAAGGACATCCACGCCCAAGAGCGCGACGCCTACAATCAGAAGATTCGGGCATAGGAGGCGTGCCATGCGGACAAGGTCCGCGGGCTGAAGAAGGAGCTGGACCTCGCGAAGCAGGAGGCCCAGCGGCTTCGCGGGGAGCGCAACTCCGCCCGCGAGGAGGCTGGCGCCCTGTGGGAGGAGCGCAATCTGGCGCTGGCAGAGCTGGATCAGGTGCGCAAGGAGTGTGATGACACGCTTCAGCAGATCGAGCCCCTCCTGAAGCAGGTGGAGGAGCTCAAGCTGGAGAGGGAGATCTCCGCCTCCCTAGGCAGCGAGCGGCGGGCTATGATGCTAGAGCTCGTCAAGCGCGCCCAGCGGGTTTATTCGCGCCTTAGCGGGGAGAACCTTGGTCTCCACGGCGCGTTCCAGCCCGAGGCGGCCGCCAGCCACGTCTCCGCGGCCGCGAGCCACATCTTCTTCTACCTCAGCCTACCACAACTTGGAGAAGGTGGTCGGCGAGGTGGACGCCATCATGGAGAGTTAGTGCCGCGATTTGCTCACCCAGGTGGGCAAGCTGATCTTCACTAACCTCTGCCTGTTCCGCAACTCTGGTGCGCTCAACCAGTCGATCCTTTGCTTCAACGCGGTCCTGGAGCCGGCACAGGCCGACGACGAGGAGTGCACGAAGGCCTTGAAGGAGGAGGTGGACGAGCTTGTGGGCATCCTCTGCGACCTCTTCCAGCGCGATCCTGGTGCTAACGGGGGCGCCAGACCCTCGGTAGGGGACGTGGAGGACGAGGCTCGCGATGCTGTGGAGGAGTAGACCCCTGAGGCCATCCTCTTGTATCTGCATGATCATTTCGTTGTCATGAAATACTTTGTCGCGTGCGAGTATATGCGCATGTTTGCTTATTGCGGTATTTTGTGATCTTCCAGTTCCCCGCGAGGGACTTTTCCTTTTTTCTCCGTATGCCGTGCTATCGTTCTGCGTCTTAGGTCCCAACCCGTAGTCCACAGACACCAGTCACCGCTCGTGGCCGGCACGGAAGACGGCGAGTGTTGTGATAATAGGTTAGTAAGATCCCTGAGTGCGATACTCGGTTGCTCCCCTTTGACGCGCAAACGTGGCTCATGGGATTTTCGAGAAAAGGTCCCCGCAGCGTTCCAGAATCTGAATGGAGGACGGTGGGTAGTGAGGTAATGAGAAGTCGTTTTGACTCAGCTGTTTTTTCGCGGCTGAGGGCTTCTCGAGGCCGCGCGGCGGGCTTTTCTGATACTCCTTCGGGTGGCCTATCCGTGTGAGGCCTCGCGAGGCGCTAGCCCGGAGGCTTGGCTGTCCCTGGTGATCCTGCATTGCGACGAGGCATAGGGCAAAAACTTTTCACACGGGCTGGGCACGCACGACTCGTTAGTTTGAGACTGGGTGCCGCGTGAGGAGAGACAAGTGCCAAGTTTCACGGGGACTAGCCCGCGTAGTAGAGCTCATTGTCATACTTGGGCTTATGCTTGGGGGTCAGGCCCGGCATAGGAAGCGTGTCCTAGCCCCCGCTCGCAAGGTACGCAGGAAAAACTGTAGAGAATGTAAAGCCAGCGGTGGTGCGTTAGCAGGAAAAACTTGTGAAGCAGAGCCACATAGAAAGACATGCAAGGCCTGGCGTGCCGTCTGCTCGGCTTCTGCTTTGTCAGCGGGAATCCTGGCAGCCAGCATTTACTCCCTTGTGTGTCATGCCGGTGAAGAGGCCGCGACGACGAGATACGATGAGGCATGCCGCGGGTGCAGGCGAATCCTGGGGGGGGGGGGCGGGCGGCCCCACCGCACTTATGGTGCCGATGGTTGGGAGACGAGCGGGCACCGGTGTTTATTCTCCATTAACTCCCCTCCTACCGCTCCGGCAGTATAAAAAGGGAGCGATGGGGGCGCAGGGAGACACCAGAGCGCCTCTCCCTTCCCCCGAGTCTTGCATCTTCATCTTGGTAGTTTGTTGGTGTAGAAAGACACAACCCATGGCAGCGACCATGCAGAGCGACGTGCATGGCGGCGGTGGCGAGGCCGCCAATGCTGATGAAGGCGGCGATCCCGAGGGTCCCTCGGTGGACTGCTAAGCAACCGGAGCTGCCCACAATCCAAAGCAGGGCGTCGCTACCTCGTCTTCCACAGTTGTCGACAAGGTCAGTGGCGTCGGCCCCTCCGGTCTGGCTGGAGGGGCACTGCCGATGAGGGAAGCGTGCTTCCCCTCCTCTTGACTCGGCGAGGTGTGGGTAGCGCCGCGGCTCCAATGGTTGTCGTGGGGGGGGAGGGATCGTCGGCACACATGCCGTGTTCCGACGTTTCTTCGCCCACCTTCGTCCGGAGCGCTTCTATCAAGGTCTCCTTGACGCCGCTGGAGGGTCCCGCCGGACAGGTCGACAGTTTGGAGGTCTCCCCTTGGGGGAGGGCTCCCCTTGGGTTCTTTGGCGAGACCTCCATCGCCGCCATCCTGAGGGCAGCGCTCCGTCGGCGGGAAGCGTCCATGGACGCCTTGAAGGTCCTCACTCGTTGAGCAGGAGGACTGGGAAGAAACCTGAGCTATGGGAGTCGCGGCGTGCGTGGGCCTTCCGGAGGGGCTGCCGTCCTCATAGTGGCAGATGTCCTTGTCATAGCTCGGGGTCTTGTAGCATCGCCCTTGTATCTTTTCCTTGTTGTAAACTAGCACGGAAGGCGTGTTGTAATGTGATTGAACTTAATGAAAGGACACTTTGCTTCATGCTACTTGTTCTTCTTGCTTGGCCTGATGCTTCGATCTGTTGTTGACGACGATGGCGGCCCCGGGCCCCCGAGCCGCGTATGCGGCAGCGGGGGTAGCCCCCGAGCCAACAGGCACTTGGTATGCGCCAGGCGCCCCCGCGGGCTTCTCCTCACGAGAGTCTGCTTGAGGAGTGTCCTTAGCGCAGAGCCCCCGGGCCGACGCGAGAGGGTCCCTGCCTGGACCTGGGCCACCGCAGGTGCCATGGCGGGCTTGGGGGTGCGGTGGTTAGACCGACGCGGCTTTCAGGCGGAGGTTGGAGCAGTGGAGACGGCGTGGTGGTGAGGCGACTCTTGCTGCCGCGGGGAGTTCGCGAATGGTGAGGAGGAGGCAATGGAGATGGCGCAGGCTGCGCCGTTGGAGAGGCTAGAGACGCGGGTTCGCCGGCGGCGGTGCCGCGACCGTGCTCCGCCTGTGGAGGGGATGCAAGGGGCGCTCGTCACGGGTGCGCGCCCGCCGACCGTGGCGAGGAGATCTGTCGAGGAAGAGCAAGCCTCAACCCCTACCTGGTGCGCCAAATGTCGAATTTGTGGGTTCCGATGGACCTAAGTTCTTCCACTAGGTTGAAAGCTAGTCTACCAACGAAATCTCTACGAGGGCCGGAGCAAGCAAAGCAAGAACACACACAAGGTTTACCCAGGTTCAGGCCACCGTTGCGGTGTAAAACCCTACTCCTGCTTGTCTGGTTATATACGGGTGTTGATTGTTGGAGTTCCAAACCCCGAATCGTTCGACCCCCTACAATGGAGGCTGCGATCCGCCTTTTATAGTGACCTGGGCCTCTTCCACTTGGCGTGAAGGGCAACCACAATTGGCCAAAAGAAGACAAAGGAGGGTGCATGGCTCGCTGACATCATCCTCCAGAGCGGGTCCCTCAATGGGAGCTTTAAGCACCAAAGAGGGAAGGGTCCTCTCGTCCTTCGTCTCGTCTCGCACCGTCCCAGTCTTTAATCACCAAGATGGGAAGACTGCCTTGCTCGGTCCTGCTGCACACTTTTGGTGTCATCTCTTCCCTCCGGGGGCAGATGCGGAGGGGCCTTCGTCTGGACGCCTCGCGAGGCGAGCTTGGCGTGGTCCTTCGGTCTTGATCCGCGAGGGAGCGGGGTCCCTCACGAGGCACGTGATGGATCTTGGTGATGGTGTGAAGCGTTCGGGCCGCTGACAGCTGAGACAGGGGACCCTGGTTCCCATAGTCCCGACAAAGACGTGAGAAACGCCTCTCCCACCATCGCCGAGGCGGAGGGCACCCCCGCCATCGCAACGGCCATGGGCACCTCCGTTGCTGCAGCCTCCACCACCGTGGCCTCCGTCACCGCGGTTTCCCGGCCAAGGGCCTCCGCAGCCGCAGCGGCCGCCCTCACCACCTCAGCCACGCCTTCCCTCATCGACTCACGATGCGTGGCCGCGACCTCCATCGCCTCACTCCCGGCGGCCACCGCTCCGGACGCGGTCTGTCCCGCCGTGGCCTTCGGGACCTTCGCAGGGTGCGGCTGAAAAAGAAAGAGCGTTCATCAGCCGCAGCAAAGGACTGCCGCGGGTCTATCCGCAGTAGGAGGGCTTACCTACTCGACAGCACCTAGACATGCTGCCTCACTCCCGCGAAGCAGGCCGAGGCAGCCCCGGACGCGCCCTTCATGCCTGTGCGGTAAGTGCGGGAATCCCCCGCCTGAAGCCGCGGCCACCACAGGAGCCTTTTCCAGCCAAATCCCCAGAAAGGACCACATGAGGTCCCCATCATCCGACGAAGGGCACCGCGGTCTTTTCCGCTGATCCCGCGCCGCGCACCACCCGCTCTCGAAGTCGTGGCCAGCGGGCGCCGCCGCGGATGATTGGGTTGCCTCTCCGCACGCCCCTTCACCCTTGCCTGCTCTAGTCTCCCTCGGGGCCCCCTCCTCGCGTCCGCCGCCGCCTACGCCGGCTCCTCCCGGAATCGCCCCCTCGACAAACCCCTCGCAGTCGAACTACGGCATGGCCGAAAGGATTGATTCGCGGGTCCTCCACGATCGGTCGTATAGGGGAAGGATCTCCCCGCAGAGGTCAGGAATCTTCCCCGACCCGAACAGGACCCATGAGGCGTATCCGAGCGTCGCCGCACCAATCAAGAGGCCGCGTAGCCGCATCCCGTTGCCGACCCCTTCAAGCTCCCACAGGCCCCGCTTGCGGAATTGCAGGGGGGGCATGCGCTAGCAGCGGAACTCCTTCGCCACCACCTGGCACGTCAGAACCTCCTCCCTCAGGAGGACGAGGCGCTTCGCCAAGGCCTCCATGCGGCTGCCTCGGAGTAGCTCTCTGGCCCACTCCTTCGTCTTCATCGGCACATCGTCAGGGAGCTGGTACAAGGGTTCGAGAAGGCAGGTATCCACCAGCACCCACCGCTGACGGAAGTCCTCCACCTTCCTCGACACCGACATGGGAATCAGACTCCCTGCTACGGAGGGTTCTAGGCGGAACGAGACGCTCCCCGATATCTCGTCGGACGCCGTACTCCGCAAGCTGTAGAAGTGGCGCAAGAGCGCCACGGATGGCCTCACGCCCACGAAGGCCTCGCAGAAAAAGGCGAATATGGAAAGGATCGCGATAGAGTTCGGCAGGAGGTGGGGTAGGTGGATGTCGTAGTAGGTAAGTATGGCCAAGAAAAAGTCAGAAAAGAGGGCCACATGCCCGGCCACAATGGAGTGGAGGAACACAGGCTACATGGAGCCTTCGCTCCGCTCAACGACGGCCGAACCCGGAAAGATCCTGGTTTTACCGTACTTGTTGGACGGCCCGGTGACTAGCGGGAGGATTCTGGCGAGATCCCCCGCGTCAAGGATCTAGGAGGCCTCCAGCACCACGGGGTCCGCCTCCACCATTGGCTCCAGATCCCTCTTGGAAGCCGTCTTCGCGACTGCCGACGCTTCGGGAGCACAGATCCAATCGGGAGAAGGAGAGCTACTAGGCGAGGGGAAGGAAGCCCAGGGAAGCAGAAGGAAAGAACCAGCATGATTCCCTCCCACCTTATTGGCACAGGTGGGCCGGCCACGGTACACGGCAAGGGGATCACGGGGACAAGCAGCAGAATGATTGAACGTGTGGCGCGGCGGGCCTGACAGACGTTAGGTTCCCTGCCTCTTTACCTCCGTCGCCTCATCTTCATCACTCGGGAACTGCTGCCTCGACTCCTACGATGGACATGTCAAACCATGGGCTCGGGGGCTACTGTCGGGACTCTGGGAACCGGGGTCCCCTGTCCCAGCTGTCAGCGGCACCGGCCGCGCCGCATCCCTGTAAAGATCCAGGGCACGGCTCGAGAGGAACCCCGCTCCCTCGCAGGATCGGGACCGAAGGACCATGCCAAGCTCATCTCGCGAGGCGTCCGGACGAAGGCCCCTCTGCATCTGCCCCACGGAGGGAAGAGATGACGCCAAAAGTGTATAGCAGGGCCGCGCCAGGGCGGTCTGCCCATTTTGGTGATTAAAGACTGGCATGGTGCAAGACCAGACAAAGGATGAGAGCACCCTTCCCTCTTTGGTGCTTAAAGCTCCCGCTGAGGGACCCTCTCTGGAGGATGATGTCAGCGAGCCAAGCACCCTCCTTTGTCTTCTCTTGGCCAATTGTGGTTGCCCTTCCCGCCAAGAGGAAGAGGCCCTGGTCACTACAAAAGGCAGCTCACTGCCTCCATTGTAAGGGGTTCGGAACTCCAACAATCTACACCCGTAATATAACAAGACAAGCAGGAGTAGGGTTTTACACCTCGACGGTGGCCTAAACCTGGGTAAACCTCGTGTGTGTTCTTGCTTCGCTCGCTTAGGCCCTCGCCGAGATCTCGTTGGTAAACTAGCTTCCAGCCCCCATGGAAGAACATAGGTCCATCGGAACCAACAAATCCGACAGCCCCTCCATGAAACCACGCCTGAGCAGGTGTTCCAGCAACTGTCCGCAAAAGGGGTCGAGGCCGCCCTCTAGTCTGCATATTCAACACGGACATTGTATCGTTTTACAATTATTCCGTAACATGTCTTCCGTCGCGTGCCTCAAATATCTATTCACGACACGTTCGCTCAAAGTGACCATTGTCGCCTGCACGGCGTAGAACAAATAATACAATTATTAGAACCATATATATCGTTTTTCACGAAAATATTCGGCATGACCTTCCTAGAAATAGGACCTAAGAGGGAGTGCCAAAGTTTGCCGAGACGGAAATTAATCAACATCCCGGAAAAATATTGACAACTCATTTTAGTTTCACATTTTCACACAACCACAACATGCACAATTTCACACATATATATAGTCCATTCCAGCAATTTCCGGTCAAATTTCACAAAAAATCTATAATTTATATATAGTCGATCCATCATAATTAGATGACCACAAGTACGAGATCGAGTCAAGTTCACCGAGAAAGTGGTGTGGAATGCTTGGAGCTTTGAGTCTTTGTGTTGGAGAGAGAGAGAGAGAGAGAGTGGGGCTAGATCTAGATCTTGAATAGTTAAAATTGTGGAGGGAAATCCTTTGGTGGATATGATTTAGAGAGGGAGGTGAGGCTAGATCTATCAAGTAAGCTAGTTTTTATTGGTTAAAACTAGTGGGAAATGATGGGGGGGTGGGGATTTAATGGGGTAGGTTTGAGCTAGTGTGAAGGGGAGAGTGAGGTGCAATAATGGAGTGGGGATGGGGGCTGGTCGAGTTGAAGTGGAAGCTCCAGGTTACCACTGGCGAACTGGCAGCTTGTTCGCCAGTGGTACTTAAAATACCGCTGGCGAACAGCTTCAGCATGTTTGCCAGTGGTAAGTGAGGGCCCGGACGACCCCAACGGGGCCACCTACCACTGGCGACCAGGAAAGCGTGTTCGCCAGCGGTACTTAACTTACCACTGGTGAACAAGCTCCGTGTTCGCCAGCGGTAGGTGGCCCCGTAGGGGTCGCCCCGGTCACGCCCTTACCACTGGCGGACAGGGAAGCGTGTTCGCCAGTGCTAGTGCAAGTACCACTGGCGAAGTGGAATTAATATTCGCTAGCGATATTTACCACTGGCGAAGTGTTTTTTTTGTTCGCCGGCGAGAGCCCGGCGACTATAGTTCTTTTCCTACTAGTGGTTAGGACATAGGAACATATAAAGCTAAGTTGTATCCCATGTTATCACAAGATTCCCTCCGGTTCGCCAAAAGTGGGAGTTTTTCATCTCTGACTATCGTTCGTGAAGCGTGTCACACTTTGGGATTTTGATGCTTCATCATTAAACCTACCACCACACTCTTATGCATATATTTGGGACCCATGCATGATTTGATTGGATTCCGATGCTCCGTACCGCCCCCGCTTCGGGAGAAACCCTAACTAGTTGACCGGATGTCAACCATATCGTCTACCCCTTTGATCGGCATCGAGAGGGGGTAGACCAGTGGAATTCCATACTTGGTCGTGTAATGTTAGGACATAGGAACATATAAATCTAAGTTGTATCCCATGTTATCACAAGATTCCCTCCGGTTCGTCGAAAGTGGGGGATTTTCAGCTCTTATTACTGCAGAACCTTCGTGCGGAGTACTAAGTACGTGTCACCTGTGAAGCGGGTCACACTTGGGATTTTGATGCTTCATATTTAAGCCTCTCACCACACTCTTATACATATATCTGGGAACCATGCATGATTTGATTGGATTCCGATGCTCCGTACCGCCCCCGCTTCAGGAGAAACCCTAACCAGTTGACCGGATGTCAACCGTATCGTCTACCCCTTTGACCAGCATCGAGAGGGGGTAGACCAGTGGAATTCCATACTTGGTCGTGTAAGGTTAGGACATAGGAACATATAAAGCTAACTTGTATCCCATGTTATCACGAGATTCCCTTCGGTTCGTCGAAAGTGGGAGATTTTCAGCTCTTATTACCGCACAACCTTCGTGCGGAGTACGAAGTACGTGTCATCTGTGAAGCGGTTCACACTTGGGATTTTGATGCTTCATAGTTAAACCTCCCACCACACTCTTATACATATATTTGGGACCCATGCATGATTTGATTGGATTCCGATGCTCTTGTAGCGACTCGACCCAATAATATGGATCTCGTCTATGAGTATAGTGCTGGTCTCGGATTGACTCGCTAGCACACTCATCTATCTATCTATTATATACTTAAAACAATAGAAAATAAAGATACCACGTTTGTCCACATAGGCTAGAATTACTAGCTCCGTTGAGCCTAATAATCACGGCTGAGATTGAAAGTTAGATCTATGTTACGTAAACTATTGTCAGGTGTCTAGACACGGATAATTTTTTTTTATATCACACATGAAGAGGTACAGCCGTAACATACATGTACAGTTGTACACGACAACTTGAAATATTATTGGGCAAACGTGTATGACCAGGACGTATATCCCCTCAAAACACTAATGCTGTGTTTGGATGCTTAGAATTGGACTTGGTATTGGGGAATCTGGAATTGAGGGCCCAATTCTGCTGTTTGGATGTGCTATGTATTGGGTTCTGGAATCACGGGCCAATTCCGCGCGTACCCCCCACGGGGCAACTTAACGCACCGCTCAATTCAGAGGTCCAGAGGTCCGTATTGGCTCTGAATTGGCTCCTCTCTTCTCTCTCGCCCGCTCCTCTGTTCGTCGCCCTCGCCGGTGAGCTCCGCGGCGGCGCCGCCAGGTAAGCTCCGCCGCCTGCCCTCTCCCCTTCCTCGTCCTCCGCCGCCTTCCTCTTCCCTTTCCCTTCCTCTTCCCCTTCCTCACCTTCGCCCTGGCTGCCTCCTCCCCAACCCTAACCCTAGAACGGCCTCTTCTCGGCCTCCGTCGCCAAGACCGACTGCCGCCGCCGCCCCAGGTCGATTCTCGTCGTCCTCTGCTCGCGCCCGTCCCAAGCTCACGCCCAGGAGCCGCCACTGCCGAGCTGGTCCAGATCTGCTACGGCGCGAGTCCTGCTCGCTCCCGACGCGAATCCTCCTCGCTACCCATGCGAGTTCTTCCCGGGCCGCCAGTGCTACCTCACGGGATCGAGTTCATCTGCAGCAGCTCCACGATCCGGCGATGCTCCCAGCTGCGCCCTCCCGTCCCCGAGCGTCCCAGCAAAGAAAAAGGAAAGAAATAAAAGGAGAAAAGAAAAAAGGAAATAAAAAAAAGATTATTATGTGAAAAAATAGCATTCTGTATATTTCATTCTCATATTACACCGTTTATATTGTTCAAAGTTAAAAACAATTCAATTCCACACAATGTGCATCCAAACAGGATTTAGAATTCCATTGCTCTTTTGATTCTACAGATGAATACTATGCACATCCAAACAACAATTGTGGTATTCCATTGAATTGGTTGATTTGGTATTCCATTGCCAATTCAATTCGGAGCTCAATTCAGTGCATCCAAACAGGGGGTATGCTCCCTGGGAATGGAGCGCTCTCCTTGCTCCAGCGATACCGCGTGGTATGGGCCCGCCTGTAAGTGTCTTGCTGTGTTACGTCGGTTCCTGGCTTGGTCCACGACCACGTATCCCCTCAACAGTCAAACACCTCATGAAAAGAAAAAACAATCTTCCCACGTTTCTGGCCGGCCGCCGCCACCGAGCACCACCATCGCCTCCTGACTCTCCCCTCCCCAACCTCTACTCTCTGCTGGCAGCTGCGCTGAATCAATGGGGAAGCTCGGCCCAACCCCATCTGGTCCCTTCACCTACCTAGCGCAGCGGCTACCTCCTCTGAAAGTCTGAATCGTGATGCTCGCCCTCGCCCCTAACCTCTTGCTTTGGTCTCTCCCCAGTCCGAGCCCCCGTGGCCTCTTCTTTCTCTCTCTCCGATTTGGATCGTGGAGACGGAACATCGGTGGTTGATTAATATATACCGAGGACCCTACGCCAACGTCTACGACGGTGGCTGCCGCAGGTGGTTGTACGACATAGCACGGTGAGCTGGGGCGGCGGTCGCAGGTAGTCGGAGGATGTGCCGCTGGCCACATGGTCCTCTTGCCAGGTATGTCCATTTTCTTCTATCCATCCTCACCCATGTTTTTCTCTTTCTGTACGAGTCTTATATTTGTTGACCATGCTCTAATTTTTTTGATTTTGCCGCACAAAGAGAGGATATGAAGCCCATGTTTTTCTCTTTCTGTACGAGTCTTATATTTGTTGACCATGCTCTAATTTATTTGATTTTTCCGCACAAAGAGAGGATATGAAGAAGTGAAGGATAAAGTGGTTTTATTGACCGTGCACTACAAACAGAGGAGGACATGCACATGCACGATATAGCGATCAAATAATTTTGTGGCAGTAGTAAGCTCATATCCCTTTTATCTTAATTGTCATCTGTTCGTAGGAGTTGTTGATTTTCATCGAGATTATTGCATGTAGGCACTGATGAGCGATGAAAATAGGAAGAGCTCTTTGTAGATAAGCAGAAGGTCGTTATTTCATATGCACGGATGGCGTTTGCTTAAATGGCTGACAGGAACCAGAGCAATTGGATTAGTTAGTCTTCTCTAATATGCATACATATTTGCCTTTTTTCAGTGTTTCAATTTGGTCCTCTCTATCCCGAGGCAGCTGGCGGTGCGGAGGAGGAGCTCAGCGCTCTCCTTTTCTTCCTGAGGCAGCTGCCGGCATGGTGCAGGACCTCAGCGTCATCCTCTCCATTCCCAGTCGTTGCCTCGCCGGAGTCTACGCCACACTCGGGAAGCCGTTTACCGTGTTGGCGGCCACCTAGGGCTGGCACGGGGACGCGCAGCTCAACGCCGCGGAACTTCTCAAGGGCCTGGACTCCGATAGGAAGGCTACCTGCCTGGAATTAAAACTGGTAATCAAGGTTACAACTGTTCATACTGCAGAGGAACAAGAACTCAACTAGGCAATCTTGCCAATGCTGGTGGCAAAGAAGTTATGCAGACCAATCTCCTGCCATAATATTCAGACTAACTGGTGCATTTACATGTGCGTTTTTTCATGTTTTTCATTTGGCTTAGTAAGCACTGAACCATACAGTTTAGTGGCATATGTTCAATATTGCTTGAGTCAAGGATGACTACACTATCAAGGATATATCTCACAACTACATTTTGTTTATCTAGCTTTCCTTATGATGATTACACTTAATTATTCGGCTATGAAATCCCTCTAGAGTTGGGACATTCAAAAAAGATGGGAACTGTTGCTCCGAGATGAGTTCAGATGTATTTTTCATAGGTAATTGACTGGTCAGCTACTCAGCTCTAGCCATTTTCAAGAAGAGACTTTTTTAGATGCATTTTTCATATATTTTTTCATCTGTGGTCTAGAAAAATAAATGACACGGGGATGCATATTTACACCTTGGGCATATGAACTTTTCCGTAAGTCTTCACTTTACATACATAAATCTGCCTTTATTAGGAGGTAGTACTATATTCTGCATGGTTCATACTTTGTGGTACCACTCACAAGTGGTTTATTGTCTTAAAAGTTAAGAGGTAACCTACTAAGATTAAGCTGTCACTGCATGTCCAGGGAGCCTTCTGGCAGCAGACTTTGTGGTCAGCTTGAAGAGAAAGCCGTCCAACGACTTTGTGATGTTGATTTTTCGGTGTTGAGGTAGTCCCGATGTTTACTAGGAGTATAACTTGTGTGCATGGTCTTACAAATGGGGAACTCCAGCTTTTAGTACTTCTAAGGTGTATAATGTCTTCTCATGCTCTCTGTGTCTCTTTTCCTTTTAGATATTTATCTTTCTTATGCGTTCAAATTTTTCCTGTGATCCTTGCTTAATTGGTAATGATATATTCTCCCTTAGTGTCGCCATCAGCAAAGTGCTCATCTTTGCATCTTAGTTTAAGTTAATAAATTTTGTTGTTGTGCATCACAATGTGCTGCTATTAATTTAAGCAATCGGATTATTTCTTAGACACATTTTCTCTAATTTCAGGCCTATTTTATTACTAAATTGATGTAATATATCAATTTTTAAATATATATCCACTTCCTAATGTGAAGTGTTGCTCTGCTGCAATTTTTAAATATATATTCATTTTAAATATATCAATTAGAAGTCGAGAGCACAATAAGGAATGCTCCTCTGCTGCAATTTCTTCATTTACTTAGACTGATTGGTTTGGATATTTACGTGGTGCCTTTTGTTCTAATGCTTCAACTCTGTCCATTAGTACAGGTGAGAAGCCATTTGATTTCAGAAGAAATTTGCAGGTATTGCATATCATTAGTATAGAAAATGAAATTTCTTGCGTGGTTAGCCAAAATGTAACTCATTTTTTCCTCCTGTAGCTTTGATTTATGTATAAAAGCCCTACGTTAATAATTTTGAAAAAGAACAAAATGTATGCAATGGCGAAAATACTATTGAATACACGCTTCTTCAATTCTAGCTACAGGTTGCATAACTCCGGAAAATAGATTGACTGAGGTTATGTGAGGAAATAATATAACCATTAGTCATTGTTCTATTAACCAATTAAATTTTAATTTGCCCATTGATTGATGATATATCGTATTACACTGGTTTAGATGGTATCTACTTACGTTTGTATGCATTCTTTTCCATCTCTGGCAGTTGGACGGCCATCGTAACTGCATGAATTGTAAGAGAGTATGTCCATGCCAAGAAAATTATATTAGAGGGATTGGTGATATATAAGTAAAGAAGAAAAGCCATGTATTGATCGGCCAGCTATCGGACAACTCCCTGGAATTGTAAGATAGTATGTTCATGCCAAGAAAATTATATTACAGGGGTTAGTGATATATTAGGAAATAACAAGTCATGTATTGATCGGTCAGATACCGGAGAACTCCCAGGATTTCTCAGGCTTCAGCAGCCTGCAAAATTGTATACCACTAGAAACTCAATGCTAAAACGACGGTATTATTGTAATGTATGTTGGCATTGTTTAGTTGTTAATTTGTGGCATTATACTCTATTCGAGATGACATTGTTTTCGGTTCCTTTTATTCTTCATAGGTTAATATATTTCTTCGTAGGTTAATATATACAAGTTCAATGAATCTCTTTGTGGGATATATAATAATATCACCTTCTCACGCACATTCCATCTTGTATCACGAAATTCCATTATTATCTCAATGATGTGTTAAGTTTCGGATCTTGATGAGCTCCTTATGACAATAGATGTAGTTTGTTAATACTGTTGAAACTAAATTTACTTCATGAGGTAAAATTTCTTTTGTTTTCCTATGAATGTGTGATGTTTATATGCGGTCTTTCGAAGTTCCCGGAGGAGTTAAATTGTTGTTTTCATGTTGAGATCTATTAATGCTTTCATTGTACATGTTTAGTGGACTTTTTGGTCGGATATTAGAGATGATTGTTTGTACATTCATATTTTAAACCATATTAGATTATTCTCTATATAAATTACATTTTTATATTACGTGTAAGTTTACCATGTCAGACACGATGTAATGGGCAGAAACAGTAAAGATAAATAACATGATGTCCTACGGGAATATGTATGGAAAGAGAAGCTGGATTGTTCTAGCGGGCGCAGCAAAGCGCGCAGTTTCCTTCTAATTACAAATGAAACAACATAGCACAATGTGTCTTTATTACAACGAAATGATCCAGAATAACAAGAATCCTTACATCTTTGCATAGCATTGACGCTAGCACAAAATAACTTTATTGAAATAAAAGCACACGGCGAAAAGTAAATGATAATGAAGCTCCATTCAACTTGTGCCACAAGCATACATGCTAGGTGTAGCTCCAAGACCTACGTAATATCGTACATGCAATAGTGTAATTGCAGCCATTCGCGAATACGGTCAGTACATTTGGTTTGTATTGGCAAGTGAGCAGGCAAATTATTAAATCACTAGTCTACCTAGATACTACATGCAATTTTGGCTAGGTGGACTTGAAGGCTCTTTGCATAAAAAGCAATTTTATCCTATCAATTTGATAAACAAATTTTACAGCAAAGGTAAACAATCATTGGACACTGATAGAAATCAGTGCTCCTACCCCTTGGTTCACCCATCAAATTTTATTTACTGAAATTGGAATGAATGAGAACTCTTGTAGGATAGTCTAGTTGGCTCAAGTTGTCCGTAACAGGAGACACGGATAAGTACTCAGATTTTAAAACCTTCGAAGGTGTTGTACACTTTACCCACATGGTCTATCTAACCCCATTTACCTATGCACTCAATTTGTATATAGGTTGGGAGAAAGCTAAATCGAGACCATTGGGTAGTAGACCCTCAAGCCATCCTCCGCACCGTACTAAACCTACTAAGCTACATCTCTGGCTACGGGGACCCGAGTGCCTACTACTTAATTAGTCAAGACGAAGCCCATACTATATCGACATGTGGTTGTACTCGTAAGCTACTAAACTTGACACCACAATAATTCTCGGGAACCTGGGTGGCAGAACACAAGTGCACCTACTCAGATACTACGAACCCGAGCAGCCACTCAACTATTTTCCACCAAAACGGACCAATTCCACCCAGACATTAATTTAATTAAAGTTGTTTTATTAGATTTGAAAAGAAACAACTATGTCAACAACATCTTCCACAACATGTGATCCCACAACCACGTCTAAGCAACTAAGCAACAATGAACAATGGTTTGAAGAAAAACTAGTCTACAAGGATACATATGGCTAACCACTTGGGTGTTAGTGGATCGCCTAAAAGCATAGCTTACAATCAACTCCTACACATGCAATTCTACGAAAATAAACTACATGCATAGGAAAAATAAATAAGTCATGGACTATACCACTTGCCGTTTAATTGTCAGAGTAGCCGTTCACACAATCGTCGCAACTACAACAACAATCGCAGCCAACATCGTTGTCTACACGGTAGCAAGCAATACACAACATAAGAAAACAAAACAAACATACACATATGAATGCATGACCTGTTAATATAAAACAAAGTAATAAGACTTAGTTCTCTGGTTGCCCTAAAATAATATGATGCATGAGAAAAATATTTTAATGCAACAAGTAAAACAAGATTAATTAAGTTGCTAACAATTAACAGAAAAATAAAGTTCAGTGAAAGCCAAATTTTATTACAGATCTAGATAGGTCTTATTTTTCTGATAATTTTGGTATATTAAACTTAATGTTTCGACTTACGGTTGATTTACTATGAATTTGGCAAGTTTTAAAGATTTTCTGGAATTTTAATACGAATTAAACGGAAAATATTCCACTGACTGGCTAGGCTGACGCGGCTCTTACGAAGCGGTGACTGGGCAGACACACGGCACGATCTGGTTGGCCGGTACTGATTTACTTAAGTTAATCGATCTGGACCGCCAGATCGCGATCCGACGGACGGTGACGAGGGCGGGGAGAGACGCAGCCGGCACTCACCTCGGCAACGGACGGCGATGCCGGGCGGCTCGAGCGGGGACGGCGGCGCTGCTCCGGTGCTCCTCCGGCTCGGCAGTGACGTCCAACAGGCGGCAGAGGTGGCAGCGATGTCGAAGGCGTCCTCAGCGGCAGCTCCTGCGGTCTCGAACGGCGGCGACAGAGTCCTCACGAGCTCGGGCTCCGGCGATGCTCCGGTGACGGCGTACGGGCTCCCTGGTGCACGGTTCACGTAACGGAAGGGTGAGGCGGGTGAGAAATTGAGAGAGGGAGATGGGAGACTAGGTTAGGGAGATTGGAACGTACGAGGGCGGCGGCGATCATGCTCGAAACCTCCGGTGGTGGCGGCGGAAACTCGAGATCGGTCTCGAGCTAAAAAACCGTGGCTAGGGTTTAGAGATTTGTGGCGGGGTCGAGGGCACGGGGTGCGGGCGTATATAAGGGTGAAGAAACTTGTCCAAGGGGTCAAGAAATCGACAAGATCTTCTCTAGGATTCGGTGTTCAAAACGGGAAAACGTCGAACACGTAGCGGGCAGGGACTTCGGTTCGGTGAAGGAGATGACAGGTGGGGCCCAGCTGTCGGTGAGATAAAAAAGAAAAGAAAGGAATAGAAAAGAAGGAGGTGGACCGGTGCGGGAATTGGGCCGCAATGGTCTGGCTCGACTGCGGGCACGCATGGTGAGTTAGTTGGGCTAAGGCCCAATTAGCTTGCCGGATCGTTTTTTTATCTCTTCTCTCTTTCTTTTTCTGAAAACGGTTTCCTTTATAACTTTTGAATTTAAACTCAGAATTGAGTCAAACCAATTTTGAAAAATTTGGAAAATTGCCCTCTGTCACATTTGACCAAAATGAGGACATTTTACTCAAAACCCTAAGCATATATATTAAGCTTTATGAGTCTTGGTTTAAAACAAAATAGGGATTTGCATTTATTCTTTTGGGTTTTTGATGCAATTCAAACAAATGCAAGATTTTCAAATGATGCCATGATGAAATGCACATGATCTAAATGCAAAACATCCAAATATAAGTGTCCTGTCTTGGATCACGGACACCGGGAGTAAAGGATACCCCCTTTTTAGGTTCGATATGGGGCGCGAAGGAGGCTGAGAAACATCTTCCACCGGGAGGACTCCGTCTACGCCTTAGATCTACGTACTAGCAAGCAACGCAGAGACACAAGGAGTTTACCCAGGTTCGGGCCGCCCGAAGGCTAACAGCCGTACTCCTGCAAGTCTGGATTGAGTGGTATATCATGGTGTAGCTTTACAGGGGTGGTTGCGGGTGCCAACCCGGGAGGTGTCGGCTAGAGGTTGAAGACGAGAAGATCCTGACCCGGAGGAGATCACCTCTCGCCTATGCTACTCTTCGTCTTGTGCTACCTAGCCTAGCCTTCGACTCTCTGAAAAATCCTCCTTTCCCTCAGGTGCCTTGGTCTCCTTTTATAGGCTAAGGGGATCCCACAGGTGCACCTTTTGGGGTGGAGGGGTTTTGGCGGGAAAACCCCTCCGGGTCCTTCTTCGGAGGAGACGTGGCTTCTTCTCGTCCAAGTATTCTTCTCAGGGGGGTTAGGTGTGGCCGCCCACCTTTTGCAGGGCGGACGGACAGAGGCTGACACCTTTTCCGATCCTGTCCCCCACGGCGCCTCCATCTTCTAGGTGCCCAAGTCTTCTAGGAGCTTCCAGTCGGAGCTGGCAAGCCTATCCTCTTCGCGTGTGCAGAGGTTGGTTCCCGGGGATGAGCCTGGCCTCCTGTAGCTCCCCGACCCCGGAATTATACAGAGAGGCTATATAACCCACAGGCTATGCTACACAATCGAAGGGCATGGAATTACCGCTCCCACGCAACACATCGACGTGCCATAAACACTGGCATAGCTATCAATGTATAAAACAGAGATCAAGACTTGTGGAACAACTGGCACATTGCAGACTCTACGACACAAAAATCATATCGCAACTCATATATGAGAAAGATGCAAATTACACACAAAAGGGGTCACAGACCCAACAGTACATCAAACGGAAGCGAGGTAGCGTTGTCTAACAACAAGATCCAACATATGGCCTAAGAGGCCTACAAATAAAAATAACCTAGCCAGCTTGTTCCGATGTCCCAAGCTGCCACCTGGGAACTCCGAACTACTCGTCGATGTCCAGGAAGAAACCACCTGGCTGCTCGGTGTCGTCCTCCTCTGCAACAAGTTATAAAAGCAGCAAAGAGAGACTGAGTACGACATACTCGCAAGTTTAGTAGGGCTATATAGGCCCAATGATGACGGAGGCTCTAAAGCTGTATAGTATGTATTTTTGTCGGAGAACTGTCCTAGGAACTGGATGTGTCTCACAAGGATCGAGTAAGGGGCTAACACGGAATCAAACAACCCTCAACGTGCCTCGGCGACGATGCTCATCGAGCTCGCTGTGGGACGGCACTACAGAGATGAACGCACAGTATTACCCAGGTTCAGGGCCCTCTAGGAGAGGTAAAACCCCTACGTCCTGCTTCGGATGTATTGCACTTGCTTGGAGAGGTTTCAGTACAAAGGGAGCTTGGCGAGCTCAAGGTGGCTAACAATGGCTAACCCTAAAAGCCAGGGATCTGAACCCTTTGCCCGAACGTGCTCCCCCTCCTTTTATAGGTATCTTGGACCTCTTCCCCCAAATATCTTGGCGGGAAGGGCTACCACATGGCGACGAAGGAGGAGGACAGGTGCACGATAAAGGTTGAGTCCATGGACGCGGTCCATGGCAGGGAGCGGTGTCACCAAAGCTGGAAAAGCCACCGTCCAACCAGGACGGTGGGCTGGTGTCGCTGAGGTGGGATGTGTCCCACGGTGACATCGCCCTTGGAGGGTAGCTGCAGACGGTCCCCTTATCACCAAAGTGGCAATTCTTGGAGCTCCTTTGCTTGGTGCAGCGTTGTTGACTGCTTTATACATAAGAACGACAACTGTGGCGCTGCCATCACCACGCGCTGGCGTGGTCGTCACCGCGCGCTGGCGCGCCCGTGACTCTGCGGAGGGTGCAGAGCCCATGTGCGCCCTGCCGTGGAGGTAGAGCTGGCTTCGTGAGGAAGGAACCCCGCGAGGCAGGAGGCCTCGCCGAGCCTTTCGGCTTGGTCCTTAGCAGAATTTGCAGGTAGCATCCGAGATGCCCTCTCGAGGAGAGGTGGTCCCTCGCCGAGGGGAAACCCTCGGCGAGGAGGAGAGGTCCCTCGCGAGGAAAAAACCCTCGCGAGGCTCTGATACGTCGAAAACGTATCTACTTTCCCGAACACTTTTGCTATTGTTTTACCTCAAACTTGTGTGTTTTGGATACAACTAACATGGACTAACGCTGTTTTCAGCAGAATTGCATTGGTGTCTCGTTTTTATGCAGAAAATCAACTTTCAGGAAAATCCGTGGAAAATATGGAAAAGTCAATATTTAACTGGGGGACACACGGAGCCAAAAGGCCAAGTGGAGGTGGGCCACAAGGGGCCCACACCACACGGTGGCGCAGGTGGGCCCAGGCCGCGCCACCACATGGTGTGGCCACCTCGGCCACGCCCCCGACGCCTCTTCGCGACTACAAGACCCCTTTCGACCTAAAAACCGAGGGGGGATTCGACCATTGCTCCAGAAACACTCCAGAACGCCGCCGCCACCGAAAACCCTATTTCGGGACCAGAAACTCCGTTCTGGCACCCTGCCGGGACGGGGAATTGGAGGAGATCATCACCGTCATCGTCACCGACGCTTCTCCATCGACCATCCATGTTTCCCCAATCCATGTGTGAGTAAACACCCGCTGTAGGCTGAAGGGGATGGAAGGGATTGGATGTGATTATTCATGTAATGAGTTATAAGATTGTAGGGGCATAGTGCCTAGTACCTTATGGGAGTGTTGTAGACTTTGTTGCAACTTGTTGTGCTTAATGCTTGATGCTAGGGCCCGAGTGTCATTGATCTCAGATCTGAACATGTTATTTATTCATGATGATATGCATTGTTTGTTGATCTTACCTGCAAGTTGTATACACATATTGTTGTCCGGAACCCGAGGCACCAAAGTGACAGAAATTGGGACAACCGGAGGGGATGGTTGTGATGTGAGGATCACATGTGTTCACGGATTGTTAATGCTTTGCTCCGGTACTCTATTAAAAGGAGTACCTTAATTACCAGTAGTTTCCCTTGAGGCCCCGCTGCAAACGGGCTGGTAGGACAAAAGATGTTGTGCAAGTTTCTCATTGCGAGCACGTACGACTATTTATGGAACGCATGCCTATGGTTACTTAGTACTCAGTTACTTTATTATTATCATCTGCAAATGCCTTGTCTTACTTATTACATGAATCATATCATCCATGCAGCGCCCATTCATCCATCCCTGTGCCTACAGTATTTTAAACCTGCTGTCTTCTGCAATATTTACTACTGCCTTTATTTTACTGCTGTCTCTATTTTGCTACTGCTATTACTATAAAATTGTTGCTACTGATCCTTTGTTGCGAGCAAGTCTATTTACAGGTGCAGCTGAATTGACAACTCAGTTGTTAAGGCTTATAAGTATTCTTTGTCTCCCCTTGTGTCGAACCAATAAATTTGGGTTATACTACCCTCGAAGACTGTTGCGATCCCCTATACTTGTGGGTTATCAAGAATATTTTCTGGCGCCGTTGCCGGGGAGCATAGCTTTATTTATAAGCTCATCTGGAAGTTATATTGTTGGCTGCAACTCATTCATCATGGGTAAGCCTAATGATGGGAAGGTCCGCATTTTGCCTTCCACTACAAGAAGAGGTACAACTCTGAATTCCTCTGCTGCTCTTTATTCACCTACTGTCATAAGTCAACTTGTCACACCACCACAAGCTTCACGTGCTGGTACCTCTGCTGAATCTGAAATTGTCTCTGAAAATTTTGATGATGTCTTAACTGTGATTGATAAAAATATTCCTTCGGGTTCTTTCTTAGATGCTGCTATTGCTAAGTCTAAACAAATTGAAAGTACTGAAACACCTGATGAAAACACTATTACACCTGTTGGTTCTCCTGTGTCTGTTGAATGCTCTAGTGATGATCTTGATGATGCTTATGTGGAAATTGATGATAACTTTATTGATGAGTGCCTTAATACTAATGCAAGTGGCATTAAAAACCTTCTTGCAAAATATGCTGTTAAATATCAACCACCTATTGATCCTAAATCTGCCACTTCTCCCATAAGAATTAAAGATAAAGATTTTAATTTCTCTCTTGATGTGGCACACATATCTATTGTTGAGAAATCACCTTTTTGTGGTACTGAAAAAGAAAGTGCTGTGGAGCACATGAATGAGCTCTCTATTATGAGTGGCTTGTTTTCTGATGATCTGAAGAAAAGAAGGTACTTTGTTACTAAAATTTTTCCCTTCTCATTAAAGGATGATGCTAAAGTTTGGTATAATAATTTGCCTCCTAGTTCTATTCGTAATCCTGATGAATTGCTTGATGTTTTGTTTCAAAAATATTTTCCTGCTAGTGCTCAACAAGCTGCTTTGCAGAGAATTTATAGTTTTGATCAGGAAGAAGGAGAGAAATTACCTGCTGCATGGTCAAGGTTTTGTTCTCTCATTAGAGCTCGGCCTGGGCATGATTTGGAAAAACATGATTTACTTGATATATTTTATAGTGGACTAACCATTGAATCTAGGGCATACCTGGATAGTTTTGCTGGTTGTGTTTTCAGGAAAAGGACTCCAGCCGAAGCTGAAGAATTGTTGGCTAAAATAAGCCAAAATCATGATGATTGGACCATACCTGAACCACCTCCAACACCAATATCAAAGAAGAGAGGGATGATTGAATTAGATGATGAAAGAATGGAAGAGGCCAAGAAATCTCTCATAGAGAAGGGTATTAAATCTGAAGATGTGAAAAATCTACCACCCATAGAAGATTTATGTAAGCCAATTCCTCCTTCATCCACCATTGAGGTACACTCTCTCCAATACTTTAATGAATATGATATCCCTTATGGTAAACCTCCTAGTCAATGTTTAGATGAGTTGGATAATTTTATTGAAAAGCAAAATAGCTTTAATATGAGAATAGAAAATCATTTGATAGGAAATTCTCGTGCTATTGATAATTTGCATGATATTGTGGAAAGAACCTCTAATGATGTTAAAATGCTGGTTAAACACTTTCATATGGTGCAAACTCAAATTGATCAACTTACTAAAGTCCAAAAAGATATGCTAGTTAACACTTCTAAAGAAAAAGATAAGCATGTGTATGAAGTGACAACTAGAGGTGGTGCTTCTACTCAGGATCCCTTATATCCTGAGGGACATCCCAAAAGAGTTGAACAAGATTCTCAACAAGTTAATGAAACTAATGCTCCTTCTAAGAAAAAGAAGAAGAAGAAACATAAAAAGGTTGTAGAATCTCCTAACCCTGTTAATGATCCTAATAGTGTTTCTATCTCTGATGCTGAAACTGAAAGTGGTAATGAACATGCTAGTGATAGTTATAAAAATGATGCTTCTGATAAAGAGAAAGGTGATAAAGAACCTGAAAAGAATGCTAAAAGTAAAGAGAACACTAAATAAGATTTTATTGCTAAGAAGCATGGTAATGAAAGAGAACCTTGGGTTCAAAAGCCAATGCCTTTTCCTGTTAAGAAACTTAAGTCAAAAGAGGAAGAACACTATAACAAATTTTGTGACTGGATGAAACCCTTGTTCTTGCAAATCCCTTTGACTGATGCTATTAAATTACCTCCTTATTCAAAATATATGAAAGATATTGTTTCTAACAAAAGGAAAATTCCTAATGAGGAGATCTCTACTATGCTTGCTAATTACTCTTTCAATGGCAAGGTTCCAAAGAAGTTGGGAGATCCAAGTATACCAACCATTCCTTGCTCTATTACAAGTAATTATGTTAAGACTGCTCTATGTGACTTGGGAGCAGGAGTTAGTGTTATGCCTTTCTCTCTTTATAAGAGACTTGATTTGGATAAATTGATACCTACTGATATATCTTTACAAATGGCTGATAAGTCTACTGCTGTACCTGTTGGTATCTGTGAGAATGTTCCTGTTCAAGTAACTACCAATTGCTTGATTTTAACTGATTTTGTTGTTCTTGATATGCCGGAAGATGATAATATGTCTATTATTCTTGGGAGACCCTTTCTTAATACTGCAGGTGCTGTTATTGATTGCAACAAAGGCAAAGTAACTTTTAATGTTAATGGCACTGAGCACACTGTTCATTTTCCCAAGAAGATTAATAGAATAACTGGAGTTCATACAATCTCTAATTTGAGAACTATCAAAGTTGGAAATATTGATTGTCCCATATACGAGCATCAAGAAGGATATCAAAATATTATGATTGGGACCATATCAATACAATATAAGGTAACATGATTGGTTAGTGAGGTTTAATTCATTTATGTCATTAAAAATTTATTTGATAGCAAGACTTGATCAACCTTGTTAACAAATACATTTTAATGCATGGATGAGCTAAACAAGGCTGTGTTTCCTACCCTTTGTTTTACCTACTGTAGTATTGCTTAGTTTGTCAAAAAAGTTTTGTTGTTGTCGGTGTTTAATAATTTTTCTGCCTGAGTTTAATTTGCTAAACACCCAGAAAAGTGAATTTTTTGAAGTTTTCAAAAATTAATAAAAATTATACCATGAGTCTTATAAAAATGTGGGGATTCTGGAAATGCCTGGAGCTGACCAGGGGGACCCACCATGTGGCCACACCACATGGTGGCGCGGCCCACCCTGGCCCGCGCCTGGGCATGGTGTGGGCCCCCCTGGCCCTCCACTTACTCATTCTCCTCCCTGGACACTCTCTCTCCCCGACCATTCGACCACCATTGCTCAAACACGAGTTCTTTCTGCGATTTTTCGAGTTTTTGGATCTCCTTGTTCAGCCCATCATTTGTGCTGAAATTTGGAGCATTTGATCTCCGGTATGTGACTCCTCCACCTATCCAATTAGAATTTTGTTTAGTGAAGTATATGTTGAGTATTTTCAGATCATAGGTTGCAGGTTTGTGAGCTTGAATGTTTGTTTTAGACTTGGAAAAACTAGTTTTGATGCATGTTTAGCTCCTGGCAATTCCCTCTGNAGCTTGAATGTTTGTTTTAGACTTGGAAAAACTAGTTTTGATGCATGTTTAGCTCCCTGGCAATTCCCTATGACAGTTTCCTTCAACTAGATGTCTAAAAATCAAGTTTTGTGTTGTTTGTTAAAAATTTCAGAAAATGGATGGAAGAGTGTATCAACTTAATCAAGATGATTTAGTGCTTCATGAAGTCATGAGAGTTCACCGGGAAGAGGCCGTGTTTCCCTCCATTTATCCATGCCCTGAGTTCATGAATGCTGCAGGAATTCTACAAGATTTTCAAACTCTAATCTCTAATGCAGGGTTGGCACAATTCATTGAGAGAGAACCTCATCAATATGTGAAACTAACCATGGCTTTGGTGCAGGACTTTCTATTTAGTTACTCTTCACCTAACCCTATGGTGCACTATAAAATCTATAATCTGTCTGTCAATTTGCCTTTTGATGATTTTTGTGCAGCCATTAAGGTGCCACAGTGGGGATCGCTTGGGAAGATAAGAGGGCAACCAAAACCACTAATGGACCTGTACAAGGAGTTATGCCAAGGAAGAAGCTTCTCAGATGAGGACGGTAAAATTTGAAGTATTCAATTCCCATCCATTCGGTACTTTGCTTACTTTATTGCTAAATGTGTGCTAGCTAGAAAGACTGCCAGTAAGTTATCTGTTTATGATTTAGCTTTCATATCTGCTGCATTGAAGCATGATAGGTCTTATAATATTGGCGCTTTGATAGCTTTCCGTTTAGCTGCTAACCGTGAGAAAGGAGGAATTTGTGGAGGTCTTATCGCCTCACGCTTGCTAGCATTTCATGGTTTAGTTCCTCATTACTTAGATTTTCAATTTCCTATTGAGAGGCTAGACTTTGATTCCATGGTTAGGCATAAGTTTATTTCTGGTCCTTCTAGCTTGAGTAGCTTAAGTTTTGAGATAACCTTTTTCAAGAAGAAGGGGTGGAAGATAGTTAAGTCCGAGCGTCTGGTCCTTTTGCCTGCACCCCTTTTGTTTGACCTTTATAACAGGGAAGGATGGTCGCTCACTGAAGACGAGTTTGATGCGTACGTTAAGGACCACAGTCAGCAGGTAGCGGATGATGGAGAGAGGACCGAGGATCACGCGATCCAAAACGGGCTAGGGTTTTAGGACCACAGTCAGCAGGTAACTTGTTGTGCTTAATGCTTGATGCTAGGGCCCGAGTGTCATTGATCTCAGATCTGAACATGTTATTTATTCATGATGATATGCATTGTTTGTTGATCTTACCTGCAAGTTGTATACACATATTGCTGTCCGGAACCCGAGGCCCCAAAGTGACAGAAATTGGGACAACCGGAGGGGATGGTTGTGATGTGAGGATCACATGTGTTCACAGATTGTTAATGCTTTGCTCCGGTACTCTATTAAAAGGAGTACCTTAATTACAAGTAGTTTCCCTTGAGGCCCCGCTGCAAACGGGCTGGTAGGACAAAAGATGTTGTGCAAGTTTCTCCTTGTGAGCACGTACGACTACTTATGGAACGCATGCCTATGGTTACTTAGTACTCAGTTACTTTATTATTATCATCTGCAAATGCCTTGTCTTACTTATTACATGAATCATATCATCCATGCAGCGCCCATTCATCCATTCCTATGCCTACAGTATTTTAAACCTGCTGTCTTCTGCAATATTTACTGCTGCCTTTATTTTACTGTTATCTCTATTTTGCTACTGCTATTACTATAAAACTATTGCTACTGATCCTTTGTTGCGAGCAAGTCTATTTATAGGTGCAGCTGAATTGACAACTCTGTTGTTAAGGCTTATAAGTATTCTTTGTCTCCCCTTGTGTCGAACCAATAAATTTGGGTTATACTACCCTCGAAGACTGTTGCGATCCCCTATACTTGTGGGTTATCACCCCCGCTATGGCCTTGTCCTTGGCCATCTCGACCACGAACGAGGAAGGGGTGGGGAAGGCGAGGTCTCCGGCCCCGGCACCGGGCCGAGAAACTGTCTTGAAGGCATCCACCGTCGCCTCGGCACCACCGCCAGAAACCGGAGGATCGAAGTCGACCACGAGGGGAGCGGCATCTGCCGGCACCCGGCTGTCCGGCTCCAGGTCCGCCTTCGCCATCACTGCCTCTTGAGGCGGATCAGCCGCTGGCATCACAGGGGCCCCGGGGGCAGGCCCCGAGGTCGGCTCCACCACCATGCTGGTCGCTGCCACCACGGTCGGGAGTGGCCCACTGCAGAATGAAGAAAGCGTCACCCCCAAGAAGTACAGACTACAAGATTTCCGCCTCAAGGCGAAGGCTTACCCGTCACATGTGCCCAATTCCACGGGTTTCCTCCTCTTCACGCGCTTTGGCAGAGGAGCCGGCGCATCGTCGGGCAGGCGCTTCACGCCACCGGAGGGCGCCTCTCCGCCCTTCACAGGAACGACAAGGTCATCGGCCGGCCGCTTCGCGGAAGCCGGCGTCATTTCGACCTCAGCACCGGCCTCCGCGGTCTTCCCGGCGTCCGCGCCCGCTCCCGCCTTCACCTCAGCCTCCTTGGCAGCTGCCAGCTGCTCCACGGTCATCTTGGCACCCATCGCCTCCCGGATCAAATCCGCCTGCGCCAGTTCCGCATAAATAGCCTTTTCCATATCCTCAACACTCAAGTCGTAATCAGGATCAACTGCAAGAGTAGGATTAACCACCTGGGCGATGGTCCCACCAGCAACAGCTCCCGGCCTCTCCGCTTCCTCCTCCTTTTGCCTCGCCGCGATGTTGGCTCTAGTTTCCTCCACGATAGCATCAACCTTCTTCTCCGCTGTTGATTTTCCAGCGGGCGTCAGGCCGGCTGTGGTCGGCCGGTTGAACACTGAAGAAAGCTTCTTTGCGGGGGGGGGGGGGGGGGCACCCCGCTTCATGAACGACCCGCCTCGCGTGCGGACGCTCTCACCCGCGTCCGAGTCGGCGGCCGCCTTCAACCGCCTCTCCTTTACGATCTGGGGGGAGGGCAACGACCGAGCCTTCCGGATGCTCGCCTCCAGCTCCTTTGTTCTGCGGCTGGACACACCCGGCTTGGAGGCTGGCACGGAAGAAGAACCCTCAGAGTCCGGTTCGGAGCTACTGGAGAGATCGACAAATACCCGCACGCCCCCGCCGCTGTTTTGTTCGGCGAAATTGGGCGCGAGAGACTTACCACGAGAAACTGGAGTCGGCGCCGCTTCGCCGCGCTCCAAGCCCGGACCCCCCGCGGGCGGCCCGGAAAGAATCAGAGTCGGCCGCGGCGGGGCTCGCCATGGCGCGACCGCTATCATCGTCGTCCTCGACACCGGCGCCATCAGCGCCATCAGACGACTCCGTGGAGTCGTCGTGCCTAACCGGCCGCTTCCCCGCATCAGATGCAACAGGGGAACCATCACCCGCCTCGGCATCCGAGGCGGTCTCTTCACTGTCCGCCTCTCCGTCGGAGGCACTCTCTTCGCCAGGGGCCGCCTGCTCCTCGGGGGGAGGGGGGACCGGGCCGGTCCGCCTCGAAGACGACATCAAGGTCTTCGGCCCTTTGAAGGTCGCAAATCTGCCAAGACACGCCAGCCGGATAAGTACTCAGTCGGCTCGAAGAAACGCAAGACAAGAAAAGGCGAAAGGAACTAACCACCGGAGCGCGCCGCGCGCGAGAAAACGGCTCCACGCCGAACTGCCATTTCCGCTCGATCCCATCGGTGATCACCTGGCCGGCCCACCGTCGCAACTCGCTCGTCTCCCAGGCCTCCGTGCAAGCTCGGGTGGGGTCTCGGAGACCCGAATAGAAGCACATCTTGTGCGCCCGAGCCTGCAGCGGGTACACCCGCCTAGCCAGCCAAGCCAGCGTCAAGTCCCTGGAGGTCAGGCCGCCTGCGATCAGGTCCTTCACCCGAGCCGTCACGGCCGCCTCCAGACCTTCATCAACAGGCGCCTTCCGGTTCCAGGACTTGTCAGCAGGCAGTTGGTTCACAAACCGACGAAGCCCAATCCGGTCCTCCGCCGTGTGGTTCCGAACATAGAAGTAGCTGCTCTGCCACTTCTTGACGGATTCGAGCAGATGGACCTTGGGAAAGAGGACATTCTTCGTGGACACGGAGACGCATCCGCACTCCCGCAACCTCCTGTCGCAAGTTTGGGCGCGGAGGAAGAAGAACAGCCCGAACAGCTCCATGCAGAGCCAGAGGCCCAGGTACGCCACGCAGAGGGTGACGAAGCAAGAGAGCAGCGTAATGTTGTTCGCCCCCAAGTGGTGGAGCTGCAGACCGTAAAAGTCGAGGAACTGCCGGAGGAAGGGGCTCGCCGGCAATGCCAATCCCCTTGCCAGGTGCGAGGATAACACCACGGACTCATACGCCGCCGCGACCGGTGAAATCTCATCGTCGCTAGGAACACGGGTCCCGACCTCCTCCTTGCGGCCGATGAGCATCCCGCTGCGGAGCTTCTTGAGCTCCGCATTGTCGATGCTGGACCCCATCCAGGCTCCAGTGCTCGCCATTGAGGTTCGATTCCCCGTCGGAGAGGTGGCGCCGCCGGCGAAGAAGAAGAAAGCGTTGGGAGAATGCGAAGGAAGGAGATAATCTCGGAGAAAACTGAAGCTAGAGCGCAGGCAGGAGAATGGGGAACGATAGCCTGAACCGTTCCCCACTTCCCCCTTTACGAGCAAGGAGCCGTGGGCGGAGACGTGCCTCCGCACGACGCGTGGCGTGCAGTTACGGCCGAACCGCCCGCAAAGGATCCCACTAACGAGCGGTTGCCGCAGAAGATCCCAGCGATGAAGCCGATGCGTTCTTCCTCGATTCTCGGGGAAAGCCTCCAGACGGACAAAACGTGGGAACATGGCTGACGTAAGCCACGGCCCGAGCCCTCAAGTCGGCCACGCTAAGCCGCCAAGGACTTCAGTTCCGGCACCACACAGTCGAGCGAGTCATCATCAACTTTAACAGTATGCGACTAAGCCGGCCCTATCTCCAACCTCGATATTACGACCACGATAGTCAAGACCAAGGGGAAGATTGCAAAGTCTTCCCAACAAGCTAGCAAGACTCCAGGATCTCGGGGGCTAGTGTTGGGGAGATGAACCCCGGATACCCCAAAGTGGTTCACTCCTTCAAACCCCGCGGGCCGGCTGAACAGTGCCGGCTGCACGACTCCACCTGGAACCCGCCGGCTGAATCAAGCCGCCTGCGTCTACCCGGACACAGACGTCCGGCTGGGCCGAAGCCGGGCGTACCAACCGACCATTCCGTACCAGTGGGGCCAGCCCCGCGTAACCGCTCCTGGTGAACAGTACTTCCTGTCGGGCATATCCTATACAGAATCATGGCAACGAGTTCCAGCTGGCCCAGAAAGTAGATGATGTCATAGGGACAATCCTGTAAATTCCTTGTAACCTAAAACCCTAGCCCGTTTCCTATATAAGGCGGGCTAGAGCCAACTGCGTGAGGCAAGCAACAAAGGGAAGGAAGAGAGACCAGAGGCAGATAGAATCGTCATCCACCTCCAGCCGGCTAGGACTTCCAGCCGGCTGCTACCAGAATACAGCTCTAGGAGCACCTTGTAGCCCGTACTCTGTGATCAAGCAATAAGAAACAAGAAGAGCAGGACGTAAGGGTGTTACCTCCACAAGAGGGCCCTGAACCTGGGTAGATCGCGTGTGTTTGCGTGCTTGCTACCCAATCCCGCGCGGACGCCATCGTCGCCTTGCCCCATACTTCTTTCCATCTCTGATGGATATGCCGTGCAACCCACCACGACAGGAGGCGCCGGGGCGCTTGGTGTCGCCGGTGCTTGGCACCGTGGCTGTGTCGGCGGCCGGTCAGGCGGCGGGGGGCTGGTTCCACACCGGCCAGTCTCGTCGGCTCGGTTTGAATAAAGGTGGCAGTCCTGGATCTTTCTAACACCAAGACGAAGATTTACTTGATGCAGCTCTTCATTCATATGGCCGGATTGTCGAGTTCCGGAAGGCTCCGCCGGCGAACTCTATTGGGCAAATCAAGCCTGGAGATTGACGGATCGGGTGGGATTCGGTCGCGCGCAGCCATGTTTTTTCTGACCGTTTGGTTTCAGAGGTAGCGTTGTGAAGTTCTGCAGTCTGTTGCCATCATGGATTTGTCTTTTGTTCCATGATGAAGTCAGGGTGCGGAGAATGGCATGGAAGCCAGGATTTGAGGACTTGCAATGGTGGTTTCAGTCCTGGTGGGATGAGGGATTGGCTAGGTGATTCGTAACTTGGAACAGCAGCAACGGCAAGAGGGGGCGACAGCACAGGAGAAGTTCAGTGTCTAAACTTTCAGGGTGAAAACCCAAGGCCTGGCCTTAATTGGTTGTGCCTAGCAATTGCCTTGGTGAAGGCATTGTTTTTGCGAGTGTGGACTGTCTTCGGGGTGAATACCTATGATCTATGATCAGGGCGACGACGGTGCTTGTGCACTGTTCCCTTCTTGGAGGCGTCGCTTTTGAAGCTGTTGGACTTCTGGTACTGTATTGGTGGGGTTAGATCTGCTGTAACAAGGAATGGATCACTGTAGCAGGATTTTTTTTTGTAATTCTTCTTTTTATTCTGGGCTGTGTGCATCCGTGGGGCCGCTAGGGCAAGCGTTGTTGCAGAGGCTGGGTGTAATTGGTATCATCGCGATATTAATATATGCTCTTTATAAAAAAAAAAGATTATTGGCGTGGACCTGCACACAATCACCAACAAACTACTTTGCCCCAACAAAACAGAGAGGTTGTTAATCTCTCCGGCTTGCTAAACACAAAGAATTAAATGTGTGGATGTATAATATGATGAGGATGAAATATGACCAGCGAGAAAATGATGATGAAAAGCTATGAAAATGGTTGTAAGCAATGTAGGAAAATAGGACTGGGTCCACAGTTCACTAGAGGTGTCTCTCCAAAATATATACATGATGGGTAAACAAATTACAGCATGGCAATTGACAGAATTGTAGGCGCACAACAAGGCTATCATAAAACAATATAGTTCAAAGATTCATCTAACATGGGCATTACGTCAAAATACATAGACCGTCATCCAACTGCATCTATGACTAATAATCCACTCTAGGATCGCTATCCAGCATGTCACCCAAAAGTATTAAGTTGCAAGCAACAGATCATTGCAATAAGCAAAGTGCATAATGTAAGCAATGTAGATAACACGAAGAAATCACACCGCTGTTTTCTCCCTAGTGGCAACAACACATCTCTAGCCTTGACCGTTCCTGTCACCGAACTCAGACAAAGAGAGGCATGAACCCACTATCTAGCATAAATACTCCCTCATACAACACTAACAATTACTCGACCAAAGCAACCACTAGCATCGGAGAGCATGCAAGATCATAGATGAAACACATAGCTGAACAAAAGTAATGACTTGCACAATTCATCAGATCCATGCAAACACAATCATGTAGCAGTTACAAATAGATGATCTTGATCATGATAGGCAGCTCACAAGATCTAAACAATGGAGTACAAGGAGGAGAGACAACCTTCTAGCTACTGCTATGGACCCGTAGTCCCGTGATGGACTAGTCCTCACGCATCACTCTGGAGGCAGGCATGGTGGTGTAGATGCATCCAGCGTCGATTCCCCTCTCCGGCAGGGTGCCGGGAAGAGCTTCTGAACCCTCCCGAACTAGGGTTTGAGATGGCGGCGGCCTCGGACGTATTCTGGAGATTATGATCGCGCCTCCTCTATTTTTAGGTCAAAGGAGAATTTATAGGCGAAGGGGCGACGCGAGGCGATGGACAGAGGCCCCAGGTGGGCCCCACACGCGGCCAAGGGGGGGCACGGCCAGGTGGCGTCTGGAGCCCCTGTGCCTCCCCTCCGGCTGTCCTTCGGGTTCCGTCTTCGTTTCATATTGGAAATAATTACCATAAATTATGAGAGCAATCCGAGAAACTTCCCAGAACAATTTTTCTGAAACAAAAAGACAGCAAAAAACAGGAACTGGCACTGGGCATCTTGTTAATAGGTTAGTTCCATAAATCATGCCAAAATGATATAAAAACATGTGGCACTTATATATATAATCAAGCATGGAACATAAAAAATTATAGATACGTCTGAGACGTATCATGAGCATCTCTTCATCTCTTGTCCTCGTGCGATTCAAGTGTGGCAAAAAATTGGACTTCAACCCACTTCCAACCCGTTCAGTCTACTCAGGGACTCTCGTCTACCACCCTACCTGCCTAAGGAAGTCTGGGATACTGTTCTCCTCATCATTTTATGGAAGATTTGGGATGGTAGGAATGCTCAAGTCTTTAGAGGCATTGATCACCCAACCTCTCTTAAAGTCAAGAATATCATACATGACCTCACTATATGGTCCTACCTTTTTCCCAAAACAAAAATGAGAGTGGCAGCCGACCTGTGGCGTGACCACCTCACCCTATGTAATGTGTAAACCTTTCGTATTTTGAGTAAAATTCAGGTGGGGATTCTCTCCCCCCGGTGACAACCTCAAAAAAACATGGACTAGGTCAGAGAAAGTTGCTCGAGTGTCATTCCTCCCTCCTTCAAAAGGAGCTTGTGCGCACCCCGTGGGAAACTCCAAGCCATCCACATTCCATGGTACCAACCAGACTCGAGATGCACATGCAAGTCCATTTGTCTTCACCACCACAATGAGAAGCATGCAGAATATTACGCTCCACAACAGGATAATTGAGATGCCCCGCCTTCCAGTATGTTACCTCTTACAAATGATTAGAAGTGAACTTCCTCGAGCTATGAACCTTCTGAGCTGCACATGTTCCACCTGAAGATAAGTTGGATGCTGACACTAGCAGCTCAAGCATTGCTACTGGACAGATTTTTTATGCCTGACAGTAGCACAGTAGGTTCAGCTGTTGAAACTCAGTGATTACATGTTCAGATACCCATGTGTTGTAGCCACTGAAAACTGAAATGTCAAACCACCTTAGGTGCTTCATGTTTAGCAGCCCCATTCCCATGGTCACCTGATAGTACAACCCCAGTTCACAGTAATAGAATAGTGTGTCCATTCCCATCATCACAATCGTACAAAGAATGACAACTTTTGAGCGGAACCTTGTGCTCAGTAATGATCCTTTGCACCTTAACATTGTCATATGTTCAACATGAGAGCCCCCCCGGTGCTTGAAAATAGCATATGATTGACTGCATGCCAAATTTCTAAAATTTCTTCCCTTCAGCACATAAAATTGTGGGGCAAACTGTAGTTTTTGTCAAGTTGACAAAAATAGAAATAGTGCATTCAATGAATAATTCCTGGAGCTTCATGACAGTAGCCTGACATGCCGATAACCATGCAATTTTGAACTGAAAATCTACACAAACAACTCTTATAAGAAATTCGATTGCCATGGATTTCTTTTTCTGCTTGTACATGTGATAATCATAGTTTCCTGGAATGCCATCTTGGTTAATGTTTCCACTCTCCATGAAATCTGCCATAAGAAAACTAAGTGCAGCACTACTTCGAAATATTTTCAGGACTGGACGTAGGACCAAGTATTGCATAGGGATTCAGTTCGATATTGCATAGGGACCATACTCCTAGATCATGTTTAAATAACAACACAATCCTTTTTATTCTATATAAACTTATGTATAGAAATTTAGGGTATTACATTGCTCTTATTCAATTATTTTCCACATGTACATGTTTTTCATTGCCCCAATGATGCCACACATCAGGAGGGGGCGATCTCAGTCTACAATGCATGCAAGAGATGACGGATCAACACAACCAGCCTACAAGGGTAGGTTCATAGCTTATTATTTGTCGGCCTATTCGTGGTAAGTTATTGCCCATAGTATGTACGACGAAATTTTAATTTCATCCATATATCATAGAACATATAAATTTAACTACTCAAGCTGGGTTTGAATAGGCCCAATGCTATCAGGGCCGATCCAAACATATTTTGGGTCATAGGAGGACTAAAATAAATATATTTATACTAAATTTGTATACTTATTTGTGATTTAATTTAGTTATATTATAATCTTAACAAGTATAATTTTCTATCTATTAGTTTTCTGAGGTGACAACATTTGAATGTTGCTAATTAATATATTAATTATATAATTATTTATTATACAACTGCAATATATATGAAAATTGTGTTGTAAGAAATTTAACCGTATGTTGTAAAAAAAATCTCCTTGAATTGCTTTCTAATAATAATATAAATTATATAATTTCTATTTATATATTTATATATGTGTAAGCGAGTCTATTTTATTATCTAGAGATCTCTAAATATATTAATAGTGGATTCTCATGTATGAGTAGGAGATCCCGGATCCCGCAACCAATGCAAGGACAAATCCCACAACAGATTACAACATACATCAACAAAGTCATTCCAGTTAAGTGATCTGTTATTGTAAGCCTATCCTCCAATTTCGTTCTAATTGAGAGAGCATATTGGGGGAGCTGGGAGCATCGTTGGGTGTAGCCGGTTTCAATAGGGCCACAACGTGTGCCAGCCCTCTTAGTAACGCTCATCCGGCACTCCAGGCAGACAGGCTATTAGAAGCGTCGTTGGAGATGCTCTAATGGTTTTTAGGGTCTCTAATCGTGTTTTACACTCAACAAACGTTGGCCGAGGCCCATATATTCTACATTCATGAAACAACGAGATGGCGTCATGGTGTATGTCGAGCCCTCTTTTCCAAATGTAACACCCGCCAAAGATAATGCCAAGTATGTTTAGAAATTAGCCGAGTAATAATTCTGATACTTTGCATACGAAGGACTTCCCATAGTGAGCCGTCATGCATACACAGTTGCTGGTCGCCACGGCGCGTCGGGGAATGCCGCACCAGCTTTTCCTACAGCCGCCCCGCCATCTGTGTGATTGTCACAGTATCCACCGACCTCCATTTGGCCTTGTTTGGTACTAAAGGTTTTGTGGAGATTAATGGGGAAATTCCTACCTTCATCCCATCCCCTCAAATCCCCAACCCCTAATCCACTAGGTAGACCTATGTCTTCTGCTTGGTAGCTTAGCACGGGCAAAAGCATGTGTCTTTTACTTCCTTTCCAATTTCATATTCCTCAACAACAACTTCTATCGTCCCCACAGATCTATTCCAAACTATGGAATCGTCCCACAATCAGTCCAACAAGGCAATTTTCGTCAACTGGGTAGTGTTTTGGATAGTGGTAGAAATGAACTAGAGTTTGGGAAAAAATAGGAAAAAGTGGGGTTTAAACTATCCCAAATTCCCAATACACTAGAACCAAACAAGTTATTAGCAATAAGTGAAGATTTAAAGTTTGAAAGGAAATATCCCCATAAATCTCTAAAATACACTTGTACCAAACAAGAACTTCGGGAGCGCACGGCGCGTGTACAGTAATCCCGCCATCTGCCTGATCGCCACAGTACTCACTGCGAAATTCACCAATTTCTCCCATTTCAATCGTGGAAATAGTTACATGCGGACACTCGCTGATAAAGGAACATCGATTGCATTAACAACGCCTCCATAACAAAAAAACACGATCACTATCAAATCACCCAATATACCGTCATGCATCATCCTAGAAGATTTCTCTGTCAATCAAAGAACCAAAAACACAAGAGAAACGCCGCAGAGGCCACTTGGCCAATGGCCAGAAGCTCAGGACGGCGCCGCGAACGAAGAAGACAAGCCGCCCGCCTTGGGCACGGTGACGTAATGGAACGACGTCCCTGACGAGAGCCGCCTCGCGCCCTGCAGGAACTCGCCGCTGTGTCCGGCCCCCGCCGCCGACGACCGCGGCCTGACGAGCTCGGCGGAGGAACGACCGCCGCAACTCGACCCGCTGCTGCTGCCGCTGCTGCGCATCGACGGAGCGGAGCACGTGAGCCTGCCGGCGTCCACCCTCTTGCGGTTCATCGTGCTCGGCTCCGGCGTCCTGGCGAAGCTGCCGCCGGGCCTCTTCAGGCGAGGCATCGTTTCCTTGTCGCTGAAGCTGAACAGAGTGCGCAGCTTCTTCTGCTCCTGCAACACGTCAATCACTTCCGGTAAGTACAGAATCTTGAAGAATTCTAGTAGCTAGTTACTGAAAGTGCCAAGCGAATGCAGTAAAAAGAAGCTTTAATTATTTACCCTTAGTCGCCTCCTCTCCTCTTCCTGCCTCAGCCTGGCTTGCTTGTGCTCTTCCAGCACGGCGACTAGGCGAGCTCCATCGTACAGGAAAGGCTTCTTTCGTTCGCTCTCCCATGCTAGTGTTCGACTCATCAGGTTATCAACGATAGCTACAGATTCAATGAACAATAGGTCATTTTTGCACGAACATTCTTCGAAATCAATAGACGTTGAACCCATATCAGGACGGTAATAAAGTTGTTCTACGATTTGATCAAAATCAGATGTGCATACATACCTGGAATCTTCATGATGATGACCCTCGCTTTCTCAGCGCGTTTCAGGTTCAGACGTGCATTCCTGTCAGTGTTGAACCTGTTCTCATCCTGAAACCAGTAGATGAAGATCCCTTTGTTTTCAGCACCAAGATACCATTGTCCAGTGCATTCAGAATCTAAGTTAAATTTTTTGCAATGTGCACATACCAAGTTGTGCTCGTCGAGCCATTTCTCTTCCTCGCAAGCCACTAGCCACTTGTTGATCTTCTCCATGATGTCCTTCCTGGACTGATGCTCTTCCTTGGCCTTGGCTATCTGGTCGTCGATGCTGGCCATGAGCTCAGAGGGGTTCACAAGGCCTGATAAGATGCCATCAACATTAGAAATAGTGTACTCTTTTCCGCGCGCAATAAATTAAATTTCTCCTTTCGAAAAAAGTTCAGGTTAATTTTCCATCTGAAGAAAATGCAGTAACTGAACAAGAAGTGCCTGTCTGAACTCTGAACTTGTACGCACCGGAGTCGATCAGGGCGATGGATTTCTCCGGCACGGTGCTGGAGTCGGGCTCGACGTGCATGCTCCGGCAGATGTTCTCCAGCACCAGCCTCCGCTTGAGCACGAGCTCCTTCATCCGGCCGGCCTTGAGCCTCGTCATCCTCTCCACCTCCTCCCCCGTCTTCTTTATGGACGCCATGGACAGCACGCCGGAGGACAGGGCCTCCTCCTTGGCGGGCCTCAGTACGGCCGCCGCCTTCCTGAATCCCCGCCGCTCCTCCTCCGGCGAGTCCATCAGCTCCCATAGCTCCACCAGCGGCAGCACGGCTTCTCGCAGCTGCACATCCAAGTGAAGGAGCATTGTCAGTTCAGTGCCTGATAAGAATGTGAGAACAGGCTACCCGCGGGCAGGTTCGAAGGAGTACCATGGCTGTTCGCTTTGTCTTCTCGGAGGTGAGCATGGCGACGACGTGGGAGAGGCTGGTGAGCGTGGTGTCGCTGATGCTGGTGGGCTTGCCGGGGTCGGCCTCGTGCAGGCCCGGGTGGACCTCGTTCACGATGGCGATGAAGTCCTCGCCCAGCACGTCGCACAGCGAGTGCACCTCCGTCACGTGCTCCAGGACCTTGTGCAGCCGGTCGGACTTCTCTTTCTGAAGACTCGACAGGCGTGCTTTCTGCTCGTTCAGCCTCCTGACCGTCAGGTCGTGGCCGTCGCCGGCCCTGGGGGAGGAGTCGTAGCCGTGGCTGCTCCTCCCTGCAATTTCAGCGGTGATCTTCTCCATCTCCGACCGAATGTCCGCGAACTGCTTGCTCCGTTCTGCTCTTGTCCCCCTCAGTTCTTCGAGCAGAGCCGTCGCCGACGACACCCGCTCGTTCAGCGACACGGTCCATTTGTTCACCTAAACACCATCGGAATAGTAAGCAAAGTTTCATCGCCAAACAGTTGAACGTTACACTGTTTCAGTGGACAAATTAACTGCAGGCCTCGATTAGAAGTTGTTGCCTAATGTCTGTGTAATTATGCCAAGATAAACTGTTTCTTACCTGTAAATTAAGTTCAAATAAACATTTTCTCATACTTTCTCCTCTATAAAATCCTAAAATTATCAGGGAATTGCTTTCGCATTCTTAAATTACGGTACATACAAAATTCAGTTCAAATTTGAGAAGTGGAAAATATATTTTTGCATTTCAAGAAAAAAATAAACCGTATCACTAAAATTTGAGCTAAAATGACTGTGACATATACATTTTCAGGATTTAGACAATTTCTATAGTTTGTTTATTGTGAGGTGGCGTCCGAGTAAATCAGCTACCACACAGGTAATGTTGTGTCAAGCTATCAGGTTGAGGTAAATTGTTAATCAAGGTAAATGGTGGAATAAAGCATAAATTGGGAAAATGAATATAATTTATTTTTTGAGGGAAAACTATAAGATGAATAGAATTTAGGCCAGGCATTGATTTTTATTCTATGATGAACTATTATGCAAAAGGTGAAATTTACTCCTTAAAATATGTCTTTTTTTTACGGAAACAAACTTTTAAGTCCCGATGTCAAATTTAAAAGGAGGATAATCTTTGTTAGTTGATTTAGAAACAGTTAATAGACATTCATAAGCTCATGATCTTCTTATCTCTCTTTTATATCACTTAAAATAGCAATTTCACAGTCACCTACGAAATACTAGTTCTTACTTAAGTAAAAAACTAAAAAGTAACAAATGACTGGAGTGCTACGGGCGCGCGTGGTTACCTTGAACTGCGCGGTGTTCTCGGCGCCGAGGGCAGCGGTGAGCGCGGCGATCTCGGCCTCGCTGGCGGCGAGCGACTGGTGCAGCAGCGCCCTCTCGCCGGTGGCCTCGTCGACCTTCCGGCGGCACACCCGCATGCACTCCGCCTCCAGCTCGTGCACCATCCGCTCCCTCTCCTCCCGGCTCTTTCCTATCTCCCCCCACAGTTGCTGCACACAGGCACACAGACACGCGCATCAAACCACAGCACTTGAAAACACAAAACTTGAAAGTCCCCAATCCAGGGAGAAGACAAGTAGACAGCGCACCTTGAGCTCCGCGAGCAGCGGGCCGCAGCTGCCAACGTCCAAGCCGCCACCGCCGCGGACAGAGCCAGCGGTGCCATGTTGTACAGAAGCTCCGCCGCGACTTCCCCCATGATCAGCTAGCGTACGTACACTCTTGCCCCGGCCGCCGTGCGATTGTCGGAGAAGAAGGCTGCTTTGCTTGGGAAGCTGATGAGGTTGAGAGGGTTTAGGAGTTAAGAGGGCGACGTCGTTGATGGATACGTTTGTTGGAGGTCAGCTTCTCGGCATATATAGCTGGAAGGCCAGGTCGCATGATTGGGTAGTAGGCTTGCAGAGCAGCCGCTGCGGATAGGTAGACGACAAGTATACTACGTACTGTGTGAGATGGTTGAGGTGGCCGGCAAGCCGTGGCAGAAAAGGGGAAGAAAAAGAGGAAGCCTGGCTAATAAAGCCAGTTCGTGTTTTCGGGTGCGAATAGATGCTCCACCGTACCTGCTGATTTGTGCTTTGTTTATGGCTTTATGCCTAGTTCTAGCTTTATTAGAAAGTACCATGCATCATCATACTCTGCGATATTAGAGATTGACACTCGCGCGCCAGCACGCGTCGCAAATTATTTAAGTGTAGAACCGTCAGAGTGTTTGAATATAGTTTGCCTCCAATGCATCAATTAATCCCGTTGATCATAACTAATACTAACCTCCGATCCGAAATAACTTTCGGAGAGAACGTACTGCCGTAGTAAACTTTTTATGTACAGCTTGCGAATGTTATTTCGGATCGGAGGGAGTAATAAAGTACAATTGGTCTGTAGACTATGTAGAAAATTTACAGATTTTAATTGTGTGCATAAAATGTAACCGATTAAACCGACCGGTAGCAATCAGAAAAACCTCAACCGGTCGATTCCGTAGCTACCGACAGTTTAGTTATGCTCCACCGTACCAGCTAGCTGATTTGTGCTTTGTTTATGCCTAGTTTGAATATAAGTTTGCCTCCGATGCATCAATTAATTAATCCCGTTTGATCATAATTAATAAATTAAATATGGGTCTGTAGACTATGTCAAAAATTACACATTTTAATTGTTTGCACAAAATGTAAGTGATTAAGCCAGCCGGTAGCAATCAGAAATACCCTTAGCGGCCGGTAGTTTAGTTAGGCTGTCGATGAGCCATTTTTTTTATGGAAGACGTAGGTATCGATGCTTGATGTTAGGTATGTTTTTTTGAAACAAAACGGGCAATTTGTCTCATTTTATTTGAAAAAGTAGGAGAAAATTGAGTTAGGTATGTTTCACACATGAGGATTTAACGAAACTTCAGCAAGAAGTTTTCAACAGTCCAGCCGGATATATATATATATATATGCTCCGCCGTGCTTTTCATGCATGCGTATATATATATATGGGAAATTAGAAACCAACGCAGCTCATGATTAATCAAGCTACACCCCGGAAGGCGCCGTATCCTGTTCATACCAATGCATGCATGGCATCGGTCGACATCCACTCCGATTCTCTGATCATCTCATCATCTGGTGATTGTTCGATTAATTAGCCCTCTTTAGCTTTCAGATTTTTGGTATTTTTTTTCTGCGGTAGGTTAGCAAAGCGAATAAATAAAGGTTAAAGCATACTTTGGGGTCAACTGCTACTACCTGAAATAGACCACACACCAAATTCTATGATTGGGATTGTTCCCCATCCCTCCCAAGCTTTATAAATCATTTGTGTGAAGAAAGACAGCGGTGGTTGCATGGATGCATTGGCAATTGGCAAAGCTTAGTTGGGTGATGGTCTGGATGATGATATGCATGGGTTGTTGCTGTGCCTGCAGAGTCCCAAATCCTATCCCAACCCACATACTACTTTTGCACCTATCAACAATGAATTTGCACACTCGTGTTTGTCGTCACTCGTCAGTAGCTTTAAGTAAGTCGTGTGTGTGCGCTTGCAAGGGCCCCTAGCTACCTGTGATGCAAACATTCCAACAGTCCAAATCAACGATCATCGGCGCCCTGTGCATGCATAAACAAATTAAGCTAGAGAAAGAGTGGATAAGGACCTCGTAACAGATGAACACTGCACACAAAAGTCTCATTTCGGTGGTTCAGAAACAGATATTGACACAGTCAATTCCACGGGGGTGTATCACCCATGCATGTAATTTTCCTTCTAATAAAGCTTTGAGCTTGGCCATGCATACATCAAGTCATGCTTGGTTCTTGCTCTGGGAAGTGGAGAGGCGAACCAAAATCATAACCTGAATTATTCATCGAGTGAAAACGTACGCTAGCGGTCTAGCTAGCGCAGATGTTCGCTTTGTTCGGTTGTTGGGCACTAGTCCACGCTGCTAGGGATTAGTTCCACTAATCCTAGGTACTGTTCGGTTAAACCC
Organism: Puccinellia tenuiflora; assembly: GCA_012064385.1. Classification (NCBI taxonomy): domain Eukaryota; kingdom Viridiplantae; phylum Streptophyta; class Magnoliopsida; order Poales; family Poaceae; genus Puccinellia; species Puccinellia tenuiflora. The sequence goes on from QRDG01000118.1 coordinate 564,236, forward strand.
TGGCATTAGACAGGACAGATGTCTAGAGAAGCTCAGCCATCACAAGCCTATACGGAACCAGCTGCTTCCAGCACAAATGGAAAAAAAATAACTTGTACAGAACCTACCGTGCAGATAACTTATACGTACGGTGTTCCCTCTTCAGGAAGTGGACAGGCGAACCGAAATCATAGCCCAGTTAGGTGTCAAGATGACTACTACCTACGGTTCAGTAATCACAAAATAAGCTAGTGTCAGCTAATAATGATCGTCTCTATTGTTTTATATATTTTGAAAACCCAGCTAGACAGTGTCTGCTTATTAAGAAGAAGAGAACACAGATATTTGCAAGGTTGACATGTGTTTCATAGTGGAACAGGTAAAAGAGTGAATTCATATTTTTACCCCTCTGACTGCAATTACCCCATCTAGTAACAATCATCAAGTTTACCCTATCTAGTGAAACTTGTGTGTCGGATTTTTTTTGCAAAGAGCATTATAATACATTTGGAGATATAAGTTATAATGTGTAATATACGTGCATATACTGAATACTACTGAAGTAATGTATTCGCTGCAGTCTGCACGCGGTGAGGTGATGTATACCCATCTGATCTGAGATTGTTGAAGACATGGGTATTTCAGTTTGTATTCTCTCACTGTAAGTCATGTATATGACTTATTTCTGTTTCCTTGTGTCAGACATGACACATGAACAATTTAGTGACTTCAACCTTCCACCCACTTTAGCTCTCTCCATTGATTGCGTAGACATGTTGCACTCGAGAAAGTATCCTGTGTGTTAGATTATGTATTCGGTTAGTTCAACTTGTAACATAAGTTAGGGTTTTAGGTTAGTCGGTTTGCTAGGCCTCCTATATATACCCCTTGTACCCTAAACATTATGGTTATCAATTGTGAGACATAACACAAGTTTACATGGTATCAGATTAGATCCTAGGCCTATGGCGCCGCCGCCAACACCACCTCCGCTGCCGCCGCCTGGCTACTTCGATCAGAAGGCCAAAGCCGCAGCCGCCGCCTCCGTCAACACCTCCACCTCCTCCTCCCTCACCACCTTCTCTTCCCCGGCCACCATGGCTGCTCCCCTCTCCTATACAGACACAATAGCCGATGTCACCCCCTTTATCCCAATCACTCTAGACCTAGCCCAGCACAATTACTACCATTGGCGCCATCTCTTTGAGGTTCACCTCGGACGCTGCAATCTTCGCGATCACGTCGCCGCCAACGCTGCCCCTCGTCCCAACGATCCTCGCTGGGTCACGGACGACCTCGCCATCATCCAGTGGATCTACACCCGCGTGTCCACGGAGATCTTCAACCTCGTCTTCCGTGAGGCCGCCACCGCTGCCGCCCTCTGGGCGTCCCTGCGCCAGCTCTTCCAGGACAATGCCGATGCCCGGATCAACAATCTCAACTCTGCGATTCGTAACACCTCTCAGGGGGGCTCCTCGCTGAGTGTCTACTTCCAGCGCATCCAAACGATGTCGGACGAGCTCCGCGAACTCGGCGACCCCATGCCCGATTGTCAGCTCAAAACCATCCTTCTTTAGGGGCTCAGCGACCGGTTTAGGACGCAGGCGATCATGATACCGCTCATGCGACCTCCACCCACTTTTGCGGAGATTCGGACCCTGCTCCAGAACGCCGACGACGATCTGACTCGCCGGGAGGCGCGCCCTCAAGTCTTCGCCGCCTCCACCCGGCCGCCGCTGCTGCCCACTCCTGCCGCGGCAGGACATGCGGGCCAAACCTCTGCCGCGGCAGGCCCTCCGGTGCCGTTCCCCTCTTCGGCCGGGCAGCCCCCTCCAGGCTGGCGTCCCAGCCCTAATTACAAAGGGAAAAACCCGATGTACTGGCCGCCCCGTCCAGCTCCTCCGTCATCGCCGGCTCGTCCTGCTCCACCAACGGCTCCACCAACGGCTCCTCCACCTCCCCTGCCGCCTGCGCCCGCCCCTGCCGCGCCTCCCGCGGCTCCCACTTGGCGCCCGCCCCATGATCCGTGGACAGGCATGGTCCAGGCCTGGTCCATGCCCTGGGCGGCCCCCTCTCCGATCGGTGCTCCTCCGGCATACACAGGCAACTGGGCGCCCGGACTTCGTCCCCACACTGGCGCTCCTGGCCTCCTCGCGCCGCGTGCTCCGTCGAACGCCTACTACGCCGCCCCGGTCTACCATGACGGGGGATGTCCTACATGCAATACCAGCACCCCCCGCTGTACCAGCCTCCCCATGTGCTCATGGCGCCTCCTTCGACTGCACCGCTTTCTCCCTCGGCACCAATTGCTGCACCTTCACCAAGCTGGGACCAGTCTGCATTTTTGCAGGCCATGAACAACTTCGCTGCCCAAGGAAACTCAGGTATGGACTGAATCTTCGACTCCGGCGCCTCTAGTCACATGTCTGCCTCTAGTAATATGTTGTCAAATTTCTCCCCCGCCCCTCTCTCTTCAATCATCCTAGGAAACGGCTCCTCTATACCTATTTACTGCACCGGTCAAACCTCTATTCCTACACCCACAAAACAACTTCTCCTTCGTGATGTTCTTATTGCACCCACACTAATAAAAAAATTAATTTCTGTTCGCCAATTCACCTGCGACAATCTTGTTTCTATGGAATTTGATCCTTTTGGTTTATCTGTGAAGGACTACCAGACCAAAGCGGAGATCGCTCGGTTCAATAGCTCAGGCGACCTCTACACCCTCCATGGCGCTGCCACCTCCGATCCACCCACCTCCATGACCGCCTCCGTCGACCTATGGCATCACCATCTCGGCCACCCCCCACACCGCCACATTATCATCTATGCTTAGTGAATTTTCAATAAACTGTAATCGAGATAGTCATAATTCTTCCATCTGTTCTTCGTGTCAGCAAGGCAAACATGTTCGATTGCCATTTAGTTCATCCACTACTGTTAGCACTTTTCCATTCGAGCTGTTACATTGTGATCTATGGACCTCACCGCATATTAGTGTCTCAGGCTTTAAATACTATCTCGTTGTTCTTGATGATTTCACCCATTTTGTTTGGACCTTTCCCCTACGTAACAAATCTGATGTCCACACCACCTTTATTAACTTTCAGAAATACGTCGCTACCCACTTCTTCCTCCCAATCAAGTTTATTCAGTGTGACAATGGCAAAGAATTTGACAATTTCAAAAATAGACAATTTTTTCTCCAACACGGCATACTTCTTCGTTTCTCCTGCCCATACACCTCTCCTCAAAATGGCAAAGCAGAACGCTCTCTCCGCTCTCTCAATGACATTGTCCGTACTCTTCTTATACATTCTTCCATGCCGCCAAAATTTGGGCAGAAGCCCTGCGCACCGCCACCTACTTACTTAATATTCGTCCTTCTAAATCCAACCCAAACTCCACCCCCTTCTACTCTCTTTTCCTTCGTCACCCAAACTACTCCGAGCTTCGTGTCTTTGGTTGTCTCTGTTTTCCAAATACTTCCTCTATCTCCCACGACAAACTTTCTCCTCGTTCTCTTCCTTGTGTGTTTCTTGGCTATTCTGACGAACACAAGGGCTATCGTTGTTTGGACCTTGTTTCTGGCCGTGTTCATATTTCCCGGCATGTCACGTTTTCTGAAAACATTTTTCCTTTTTCCTCTCGTGCACCATCCCCTTCTTCTGACAATCCCACTCCACCACCCCGTCGCCATCCTGCCCAAACAACCCACTTTCCCCAGCATTACACCGCACCTACACCCTCTACTCCTCCTGTCGCAACAACCGATTCTGCAGGTTTTCCTGCCGCGGCAGCCGTTTCCCACTTTTTCCCTGCCGCGGCAGCCCCTCCTGCTTCTCCTGCCGCTCCAGCTCCCAGTCCTGCCGCGGCAGCCGTTTCGGCAGACTTTCCTGCCGCGGCACCTGTCTCTGCTGGTTCTCCTGTTGTCTCATCCACTCCGGCGTCTGTCTCTTCCGCTGCGCCTGACGCCTCTACACCACATCCACTTCCCGCTCATGCTGTCCATGTTCCAGCCCCAATAAATGACCACACTATGCGTACTCGTGCAAAAACAGGCTTTCGCCTTCCAAAACAACGTCTCAATTTCCTCGCAACACCCTCTCCCTCGGTTTCTCCCCTTCCCAAAACCTACAAAACCGCACTCCTTGACCCCAATTGGGCTGCTGCTATGCGCGACGAGTTTTCTGCACTTCTTCAGAATGACACTTGGCAGCTTGTTCCTCGCCCTTCCGGTGCAAACGTAGTTTCAGGCAAATGGGTTTTCCGTCAAAAATTCCATTCCGACGGTAGTCTTTCTCGTTATAAAGCTCGCTGGGTTTGTCGCGGTTTTTCCCAGCAACATGGCATTGACTATGACGAAACTTTCTCTCCTGTCGTTAAGCCCAGCACCATTCGCACGGTCCTCAGTATAGCAGTGTCTTCCGCATGGCCTATTCACCAACTTGACGTCAAAAATGCCTTTCTTCATGGCTCTCTTCGCGAAACAGTCTATTGTCAGCAACCCCTTGGTTTTGAGAATCCTTCTGCGCCTGATCATGTATGTCTTCTTAAGAAATCTCTATACGGTCTTAAACAAGCTCCTAGGGCTTGGTTTCAACGTTTCTCCAACTATATTCAAACCATTGGTTTCACTCCCCCTCTCACCGACACCTCTCTTTTTGTCTATCACACTTCTTCTGACACAGCCTATGTTCTTCTCTATGTTGATGACATTATTCTCACTGCCTCCACCCAAACCTTTCTTGACCATATCATTACACTCCTTAGTTCTGAATTCTCCATGACTGATCTCGGTGTCCTCCATCATTTTCTTGGCATCACTGTTACCCGTGACTCTCATGGCCTTTTTCTTTCTCAACGTCAATACATTTTAGATCTTCTCACTAGAGCTGGTATGCTTGACTGCCAACCTTCTCGAACCCCCGTTGACACCAGTTCCAAACTATCCTCTGATGGTGACCCTTTTCCCGATCCCTCTCTATACCGTAGCATCGCGGGTGCACTTCAATATCTCACTCTTACACGACCCGAAATTTCATACTCTGTCCAACAAGCTTGTCTTTATATGCATGATCCTCGTCTACCCCACTACAACCACATTAAACGTATTCTTCGTTATCTTAAGGGCACTCTAAATCATGGTCTTCACATAAACACCTCTACACCTACTAGTTTGACAGCATATTCTGATGCGGACTGGGCTGGTTGTCCCGATACTCGTCGATCCACGTCCGGATACTGTGTTTTTATGGGTAACAATTTGCTTTCATGGTCTTCTAAACGACAGGTTACGGTCTCTCGCTCTTCGGCAGAAGCTGAGTATCGAGCAGTTGCTCACGCGGTTGCTGAGACAGTTTGGCTTCGGCAGCTCTTGGCTGAGCTTCATCGCCCCATTCAGCAGGCTACTATTGTGTATTGTGATAATATTTCAGCAGTCTACATGTCCAACAATCCAGTTCAGCATCGGAGGACCAAGCATATTGAGATAGACATCCACTTTGTTCGCGAGAAAGTTGCATTGGGGCAAGTTCGAGTTCTTCATGTACCGACTACTGCACAATTTGCTGACATCTTCACCAAGGGATTGCCGACCCAATCTTTTACAGACATTCGTTTCAGTCTCAACGTGATTGAACCCCACGTTGACACTGCGGGGGGATGTTAGATTATGTATTCGGTTAGTTCAACTTGTAACATAAGTTAGGGTTTTAGGTTAGTCGGTTTGCTAGGCCTCCTATATATACCCCTTGTACCCTAAACATTATGGTTATCAATTGTGAGACATAACACAAGTTTACACTGTGGAAACCAAGTTTCGGTGGAAACCGGTGAAAACACAAAAAAAAACATGATTACAAGTTTTGAAAAATTCTCAAAAAAATGCATCACGTTGGGAAAACAAAGTTCTATAGGCGTGCGAATTTTCAAGTTGAAACTCAAAAAACTTTAGGAGTTATGAAAATGACAAAATCAGCAATGAATAGTGGCAAAATGAATAGTAGCGGTAAATGTCACTATTCATTGCTGATTTTGTCATTTTCATAACTCCTAATTTTTTTTGAATTTCAACTTGAAAATTTGCATGCCTATAGAATCCTACTATCCCAACGTGATGCATTTTTTTGAGAATTTTTCAAAACTTGTAATCATGTTTTTTTTGTGGTTTTCACCGGTTTCCACCGAAACTTGGTTTCCACAGGATATTCTCTCGTTGCACTTTCACATTTTGACTGCGTCTCTCCACTGATTCTCCTACGTCCCCATGGTTACAGTTTTGAGCCTTAAATGAACATATCACATTATCACTTCGATCAAAATTAAGAGTTCTGAAAATATAGTTAGCGCAGATCCATAAATAAAGAACATGCCATCAAGAGCAGAGTTGCTACAGAGGTAAAAATATTCAAGACTCAAGAAAAAGCAAAGAAAGTAGAAGCAAAAAATGAAAATGGGTTGTCTTCCATAAGCGCTTTTTTTAACGCCTTTTAGCTAGACGCAATGCAAAATATTAAGTCTTTTTAAAAGCATTGCCAACATCAAGATCATAGCTAGCCCTTATGATTGATTAAAAGGTAGCTTCATTCTCTTTCTAGGGAAGTGTTTCATCTCTTTTCTAAGGGAGAACTGAAACCTTATGTTTCCCTCTTTCATATCTGGAACTTCATTTGGAAGGCGGACGTCCAACCTAAGGTTCGCGTCTTCGGGTGGAGGGTGGCTACCGATTCGTTGGCCACCATGAATATCAAATGGCGTAGACACCTGGAACCAGCCAGCCAGTGCTTAATCTGTGGCATGGACACAGAGGACGCGTACCATGCAACCGTCGCCTGTACCAAAGCTTCTGCCTTGCGACATGCCATGCGCGCCAACTGGAACCTTCCCGAGGAAGCTATGTTCCTATACACTGGCAAGGACTGGCTCCAAACACTCCTTGGCCAGGTGGATGACCTGACAAAATCAAGACTTCTGTTGCTGCTATGGCGGGCGTGGCATCTAAGGAACGACATTGTGCACCACAATGGCTTGGAATCGATCGCGCGCTCTGTCTCCTTCCTGGAGACCTACACCTCTGCGTCCCATACCAAACTCCCTAGCGGAGCTGACATTAAAGGTAAATCCCCGATGCTCCCCTTCAGTGGTGCTGCACCATCGAATTCGAAGCCCCCCTGCAACATGCCTGGTCAAAACCGCCCGCTGGTTGGATCAAACTCAACACTGACGCTTCCTTCATCGGGTTTGACAAACCGGGAGGCGCGGGTGCAATTGCAAGGGACAGTCATGGCAGGATGATCCTTCCTGCTTGCTCCCCAATCCCGAGGTGTAACGACGCTGAAGATGCTGGAGCTAAAGCTACCCTCATGGGCATCAACCTCCTCGCTGGCCTGGGACACGAGAGGATCGTCCTAGAGACGGATTGTGCATCCGTGGCAGCGGCTCTCCGCTCTGAGAGCCCGCACAGATCGAAGCAATGGGTTTCCTATAGAAATATAAAAAGGAAGCTCCAGGACGCCAAAGACCATCGCGTCAGCCACACTAGAAGAGAGAACAACAGGATGCAATGGCAAAACTTGCCAGGTCCGCTGGTAGCTGCATCTGGATGAAATCACCTTCGGACCACGTGGAGGATCTTGTAACTTAGGAACTAAACTCATGTGATACCTTGTTATTATAAAGTCCTACTTTACTCAAAAATAATAATTCTCAGAAAAGATCTTTCCAAAATAATAGGATAAAAAGTATTTCACTCAATGTCCAAGACAATAAAATCAACGGGAACATAATTATTGTTAACAACAATAAGAACATCATCAATCCTTCCAAAGGTTTCTTCATAGTAGAATAAGAAAGGTGCACACTCAAGTGACGGTCCTCCGAAGGTTTTAATTCAAGCATATCATATAAACTTTTTGGTAGAAGAGAAACACTTGCACCAAGATCACACAAAGCATTGCACTTAAATTCATTCAATTTCATATTAATAGTGGGTTCCCAACCATCTTGTAATTTTCTAGGAATAGAGGTAAGTTGAAGCTTCTCTTCCCTAGCTGTAATAAGAGCGTATGTGATATGTTTAGTAAAAGCTACCTTTAGCTTACTAGCATTAGGAGCTTTAGCAATTTTTTGTAGGAACTTTATGACTTTAGTAAGGTTACAATTATCAATATCAATATCATCTTTAAAGATAGAGGGAGGCTCGTCAGAAGTTTTAAAAGCGCAAACATTAAAGATACTATTCTTCCTATTCATCTCAGCAATTTTAGCTCCAGTTTTATTAAAATATTTTTGTGTAGGATGAAATCTTTTAGAACACTCTCAATATCAGTGGGCAAACTTCTATTTTTTTTAATAATTACCATAGGAATTTACATAAGAGTTGCCATTATTAGCAGGATAAGGTTTATAGTTGTTACCACCAAAGTTATTTCTATAAGCATTGTTGTTGAAATTATTTCTAGCAAGGAAATTAACATCAACTTGATCCTTTTCTTGAGAAATCAATGAGGCTAAAGGAGCATGATTAGGATCAATAGGGGCTGTTTTGTGGCAAGCATAGACATAATCATATCAACCTTTTCATTCAAAGAGAAAACCTCTTTAAATTTCTCGAAGAAAAATTCAAGCCTGCATAAAAAGTTTGGACAACCATCCAAGTGGTTAATCCATGCGCGGGGCAATTTTAACCATAGAATTCATTCTTTCCCAAGCTCGAGCAACATGTTCAGTATAAAATTGCTTAAAGTTGATAATGTTACTGCTCAGTTATATTATCTTAGAAGCTGGATAATACTTTCCAATAAAAACATCTTTGCACTTCATCGGAGAATCAATGATATTCCTAGGCAAAGACAATAACCATTCTTTAGCTCACCCTCTCAAAGAGAAAGGGAAAAGTTTCAGTTTTGTGACGTCCTATCTTGCTATTTATATTTTTCATGTCACATAAATCAAAAAAGTTATTTAAATGAGAGGCGGCATCATCTGTACTAGCACCAGAAAATTGATCTTTCATAACAAGATTGAACAAAGCAGGTTTAATTTCATAAGATCCGGCCTTGGTGTGGAAGTGGAGCAATTGGTGTGCATACTAAATCATTATTATTAGTGCTAGTGAAGTCACAAACCTTAGTGTTCTCTGCTGAACCCATACTAGTAGCAAGATAAAAACAAGACATATTAAAAGCCATACTAATTTTTTTTGTTTTTGGTTTTTAGAGAAAGCAAACAAGCAGAACAAGACTAAACAAACAGAAACTAAGCAAGACAAAAACAGAGTAAAGAGAAAGGAAGTGTGAGACTCCCCTTACTGCAGCTCTAGAGTTCCCCGGCAAAGGCGTCAGAAATTTGTTGGTGGGCTACGGTGGTGTGGTGATTTATCGTCTGTGGTCACCCCAAGAGGAAGGCGAATATCGTAGCAAAGAGGAAAATTTCCCTCAGTGAAGAACCAAGATTTACTGAACCAGTTGGACTCCGGAGGTATCCAACAAGGTGCTTGGAGGCGTGGACCTGCACACAACACAAACAAATTACTTTGCCCCAACGGCGGGAAGGTTGTCAAGCTTGCTAGTCTGCTGAAAACAAAGTGATTAAATGTTATGGTGGAAAATAGCAATATGAATAAACGGACCAGCGAGCAAGTGATGGTTGAAATCGAGTAAACGAGGTTGTAAACAATGTAAAAAAAAAGATGGACTGGGGGCCATAGGTTCACTAGTGGTGTCTCTCCAAAAGAATAAATGCAAACATGCTGGGTGAATGAATTATAGTTGGGCAATTGATATAATTGGAATAACAATTAATTATAATAAGCAAAGTTTATGGTGATATTCATTTAGGCACCATGTCAACATACATAGACCGTAATCCAACTGCATCTATGACTAATAATCCAACTTGGGAGCGCATTTCTATGCTTGCCTCCCATTGGTATTAAGTTGCAAGCAACGGACTATCGCATTAAGTACAATACATAATGTAATCAACATTCATGATCATGAACATAAACACCATTGTTTACCCTTAGTAGCAACAGTACACCCTCGTCCTTAGACGTCTCTGTCACTCGTGCGCCCAGGCATGGAGGGGGCATGAACCTACCATCTAGCATAAAACTCTCTCTTCGAGATCTAAACAATCACTTGGTAAGAGTAACCACATACATCAGAGACCATGCAAGATCACTAGTACAAAACCTCACATAAAAGACAGGATCTAGAGCCGGTTCAGTCAAAACGAAATTGAACCGTTTAGGACGAAACCCCTCAGCCGGCCGAAATTTCACGGCCGTCTCTAATAAAGCTAGAGTCTGTCATTATTTCCAACCATCTAGGAAATTCTGGTCATCTGAGACGGTCAACTTATTCATCCGCCTCTACACCATATCAGACGGCTGGTATTATCGTATGTCTCTCTCAGGAATCAAACTTTCGGAAACGGCTTATATTCTGCGACATCTCTGTAATGTCGCAGACTTAGGCCTAGCCTAGTGGAAAGGAGATGTTGACGCCTTTCCTGCCCACCCAAGTTCGAGTCCCCACCCTCGCAGTATAGGTGTTGCATACAAGAATAAAAGTTGATTATGGTTAAATAAATTAATACGTGTGACAACTCACTGTGATAACTCAGTGACTTGTCACATCCATTAGATTATTTCTCAACAATCAATGATTTTTTTGCTTCAAAATAAATAGTCTTTACCAATTCCATTAGATTATTTGTCCACAATCATTGTTTTTTTGCCTCTAATTAAATAGTTTTTTTGATAATCACTTTTTTTTGCTTCAACAAAATAGTCTTTTCCAATTCAATTACATTATTTGTCCATAATCATTATTTTTGGCGTCAAAATAAATATTATATGGCCCAATGATTTTCATCCATTAGATTATTTTTCCACAATCAATGAATTTTTTTGCTTCAAAATAAATAGTCTTTCCCAATTCCATTAGATTATTTGTCCACAATCATTGTTTTTTTGCTTCTATTTAAATAGTTTTTTTGATAATCATTGATTTTTGCTGGCTTCAACTAAATAGTCTTTTTCCAATCCCATTACATTATTTCTCGATAATCACTGTTTTTGGCTTCAAAATAAATATTATATGGCCCAATGATTTTTTGGCTTCCAAATAAATTGTATTTGTCCATAATCATTGATTTTTGGCTTTCAAATAAATCCGGACAGTCCGCACATATACATTAGAGACGGCCGGTATAATTAACCGGCTACGAAATTGTTTTAGACGGTTGGAATAATGCTCCGGCGTAGCTCTCACTGACTGATCAAAAGCCCGAAATGCGCGCGAAAAGTTCAACAAGATGAACTGAACTTATAGCAAGCGAAACAGAGATCACATAGAGATGAAATTCATAACTACAGTTACTAGCATATAATCGATCAACGATTGTTTTTAGTGGTTTGACCCTCTCCACGGCCAAATCTCGATCCATCCCGGCCGGCCTGCCGGGGCGAGAGATCTGTTAATCCTAACAAAATATTTACTGAGCCCACATATCACGCGCGCAACTTAGATCAATGCGCGCTAAATCGATCCCCCGGATCGATGATCTAACAATTCCTAGCAAAATATGTACACACAATAGCTAGCTAGAACTAATGGACGTGTAACAGATCGAGCTAGCTAGCTAGAGCTATACTACTACTATAGCTAGCTATAGATGTCGCGTCATGTACTTACTCCTTGTCGCCGGAGGAGATGAGAATGACGTCGGCGTTGGTGATCTCGAACTCGATGGACGAGCCCCAGCCGTCGCCGTCGCCGGGATCACCAAGGTCGGGCATTTCCTCATCGGCGTCCCCGCCCTCAGCCTCGCCGCCATCGGCGTCCGGCATCTCCTCGTCCGAGTCGGAGAAGCCCTACTCATCATCGGTGTCCGCGCCAGCTCCATCGGCTATTTCGCCACCATCGGCCGCCGGCTCGTCTTTGTCGGAGTTGCCCCCCAACTCGTCGTTGTCGTCCTCGTCCGCCTCATCGTTGCTGTCCTCGCCCACCGCCTCATCATCGTCGCCGTCCTCGCCCGCCACCTTGTCCTCGCCGTCCTCCCCGTCGTCGGCCACCCGCGCCGCCGCCACGGAATCGAGGATGGCACGGTTCGGCGCGACAAGGATGGCGTCTTCCTTCAACTGCGCGATGAGGACGGCGTTCACGCGCTCGTTCTGGATTTGCTGCCAGGCCGCGCGGTGCTCTGCCTCGACGGCCTCAAGTGGAGCAAGCGGTGCGGCCTCCTGGCCCTCGCCCTCTCCGGCATCGGCCGCCGCCGCGGCCTAGCCCTCCTCCATCGCGTCGTCACTGCCATCGCGGCACAGCAGGAAGTTCGCGATGGCCTTCTCCACGGTGGCCGCAATGGCCGTCGCCAGTGCCTCCGCCGCATCGGAACCCCAGGGCATCTCCGCCGCAAGGGCGGCATAGCGCTCCGGCATGAGCATCGGGTAGATCGATGGAAGGCAGCGAGGCATGATGCCGATCTGGATTGTGCCGGCGAGATCGGTGAGATCGGCAGAGCTAAGGGGATAGGGTTTGCTAGTGTGGAGTGTGTGTCTGTCAGAGGGGATGGATTTCTACCCTTCGGGCGCCGGACTTAATAAAAAGTCTCAAATCCGGTTCTCCTCGGGCGAAGCGCAGGCCGACAAACAGGTGGGACCGGTTGGTCATGTCAACTTATGCCTCGTGCATATTTCGGAACAAATATCATGCATGCAGGCTAACTGTGGGACACTTGTACATACAATAAATGTCCGGGGGGGTACGGATATTCCGGGGGGTCCGGGTATGCTCCAAGTTTAAACGAGTTTTCCTTAACTAATATTTCTTTAAACTTTGACAAGAAAATTTTGTAATGCGATATATAAGAAACTAGAGGTAATGTAATTTTATAGAAATATTTAAATTTGTTTTGCAATATTTCATGAATTAATATAGTTAATAGTTATTTTCCGTATCAAAATGAAGTTTCAGCAAAGCGTGCATGCAAACATTCTCGTTTATGAATTAATAATTCGTATTGGTTGCTCTATATGACATCTCTATCAGAAACAATATATGTTAGTTCAAACTTTTCAAAATTGCTTTCGTATGTTTGAAGTAACTTACGTCGACACATCTTGTAAAACATCAGACCTTATTCGTTGAAGCTACAAGTTTCGTACTACATGATAAATTTTCTTCATTATATGAATCAAATATTATTTCTACAACTTAATGTAACACAAATAAGTATACAGAATCATTTATCTTCCATTTTTTTTGAATATTTTGTAACTTTTTGGATTATGGAAAATATTGGAGGGAACACATATATCCGGACGATACGGATTGTTAATATTCGTGGCAAACTAAAAAAAAATTCGAGCTAGCCCTCCAAATCGATAACGAGGAGGGGGAGTTTGCCCTTCTGCCGCCACGCTACACATTCAAATCCCTAGCCGACTATACCCCCTCCCTCCCCGCCGCCGTTCCCTAGTGCTGCGCCTCCCCCACGTCGTTCCTCGTTGCTGCGCCTCCCCGCTGCCGTTCCCTATCGCTGTGCCTCCCCGCTACCATTCCCCGTGGCTGCGCCTCCGCCGCTGTTCCCCGTCGCTACGCCTCCCCGCCGCTGTTCTCCGTCACTGCACCTCCCCGCTGCCGTTCCCCGTGGTTGCGCCTCCGCTGCTATTCCTCATTGTTGTGCCTCCATGCCGCTGTCGGCAGCCCCGTTGATAGAGGCAAAGGTGTCCGATCATTCGGTGAGATGATACTATCGATTTGGGTGGTGTCGACGTTGACGATCCGACTACAAACATGCGAGGATGCTGTGCCTTAGCAATCGCTACACCAACTCTGGGAGGTTATTGACAGCGTCGTAGCACGGTCGACCCAACCACTAGGGTCTAATTCCTGCAGGCAATCGAAGAACAAGCAAGAACTAAGGATTGGCAATCTCAATATTGCAAATATGAATGATTATAGATGAAAGTGGGGTTCCGAAGAGCGGTCTTTGTCTGGCCGATCTGGCACAAACGAAGTACGGCGAAGTTGCAGCGACGGCTAGCTAACTTTTGACTAAACAAACCCAAACCCTAAAGTGACGACCTAGGGGGGTATTTATAAGGAAACTTAGGGGAAATTCGTGCAGCCTTGGAAAAGGGGTCGAATTCCTTCCTAAGTCGGTTTCCCCATCAGTACGGACTCTAAAAACAGTGTATGAAAAGGTATCTCGAAAATATATGGTCCTGGCCCAAAATAGAGGTGACGCAGCACCATATAATGCTATGGACGAAAATATGAAGTGTGATCTTTGAATATTTCGTCCATGACTTCAAGTCCCCTTATAGTGGCTTCACAACCCTCGAATCTCCATGTGTGGCGTCATCTTCAACCCTCGTATGCTTGCTGCCATCTCCATGGATGATCATGCTCCAATACTTGTCTATCAACTCCTCGCTAGGTCCATTTTTCCTAAGTGTAACAAACGCATCGGTTTTTAGGTAGTAGCATATTCTGATGTAAATTTGGAATAGTTCCAAGAAACGAAAGTACCTGATAATTTAGTTGACGTGCACTAGCTCGAGTAATAGGTCCTTGTATTTGTGCAGTGGTAGGACTAGTGGTTGTAACTGTAGTTGGGATGTCCTCATCATCCTCCCCTTCATGAATTGAAGTCGTCCTCGACACAACCTCATCTTCTTCACCGAAGTAGGGCTTCAAATATGAAATGTTAAATGTGGGACTAACCCCATAGTCTGCAGGCAACTCAAGTTTATATGCATTATCATTTATACGCTCTAACACCTTAAAAGGACCAGCAGCTCGTGGCATTAACTTGGACTTGCGCAAATTAGGAAAGCGATCTTTACGCAAATGCAACCAAACAAGATCCTCAACATCAACACAATATGCTTTCTTCCTCTATCTCCATACGATTTATACTTAGCATTCTTGCGTGCAATGTTTTCTTTAGTTGTCTCATGCAATTTTAGTATCAATTCAGCACGTTGTGTAGCATCAAGATTATTTTGCATAGTAGATGGAAGAGTCAATAAATCAATAGGTGCACGAGGTATAAAACCATACACAATCTCAAAAGGGCACATTTTAGTGGTAGAATGCAGCGAACGATTATAAGCAAATTCAACATGAGGCAAACATTCTTCCCACAATTTCAAATTCTGTTTTAAAACAGCCCTAAGCATAGTAGACAAAGTTCTATTAACAACTTCAGTTTGTCCATCAGTTTGAGGGTGACATGTAGTACTAAAAAGCAGTTTAGTCCCCAACTTAGCCCATAAACATCTCCAAAAGTGGCCAAGAAATTTACTATCATGATCTGAAACAATTGTATTTGGCACACCATGCAAACGAATGATTTCACGAAAGAACAAATCAGCAATATTAGCAGCATCATCGGTTTTATGACATGGTATAAAGTGTGCCATCTTAGAAAATCTGTCCACAACAACAAATATGCTATCCCTCCCCTTCTTTGTTCTAGGTAAACCCAAAACAAAGTCTATGGATATAACCTCCCACGGAAGGCTAGGTACAGGTAAAGGCATATATAAACCATGAGGATTAAGTTGTGACTTAGCTTTTTGGCAAGTAGTGCAGCGAGCAACAAAACGCTCAACATCCCGTCTCATCTTTGGCCAAAAAAAAAATGCGTGGCTAGTACGTCCTCGGTCTTCTTTACGCCAAAGTGTCCCATTAGTCCTCCTCCATGCGCCTCCTGTAACAACAAAAGACGAACGGAGCTAGCCGGAATGCATAGCTTGTTAGCATGAAACACAAATCCATCACTAAGGATGAATTTGTTCCATGTTCTACCATCCTTACAATTCTGCACCACTTCTTTAAAATCAGCATCATGTATATACAAATCTTTGATGGTTTCTAACCCAAAAGTTTTGAAGTCAAGTTGTGAAAGCATAGTGTAACGTCGAGACAAAGCATCAGCAATAACATTATCTTTACCCTTCTTGTGTTTAGCTTGACTACGAATATGTTTGATAACATAAGGAAAAGACTCAATAAATTCAACCCACTTAGCATGTCGACGGTTCAGTTTAGCTTGACTACGAATATGTTTCAAAGATTCGTGATCAGAATGTATAACAAATTCTTTGGGCCATAAATAATGTTGCCAAGTTTCTAAAGTCCGAACAAGAGCATATAATTCCTTATCATAAGTAGAATAGTTCATACTAGGCCCACTCAATTTTCACTAAAGTATGCAACAGGTTTTCCCTCTTGTAACAACACACCTCCCAACCCAATTCCACTAGCATCACATTCAAGCTCAAAAGTCTTATCAAAATTAGGAAGTTGGAGTAGGGGAGCATGGGTTAACTTATCTTTCAACATCATGAACGCATCCTGTTGTGCATCGCCCCAAACAAAGGGCACGTCCTTGTTTGTAAGCTCGTTCAGCGGCGCTGCAATAGACCCAAAATCTTTGACAAAACGCCGGTAGAAACCAGCGAGGCCAAGAAAACTCCTCACTTGGGTGACCGTTAGCGGAGTTGGCCAACTCGAAATCGCCTCAATCTTGGCGGGATCCACTTCAATGCCCTGCGCTGTAACAACATATCCAAGAAACGAAACTCGATCGGTGCAAAAGGTGCACTTCTCAAGATTACCAAATAAACGTGCAGCACGCAAAGCATAAAAAACAGCACGCAAATGATTCAAATGGTCCTCCAAAGATTTGCTGTATATGAGTATATCATCAAAGTAAAGCACCACAAAACGTCCAATGAAAGCACGAAAACTTCGTTCATTAATCTCATGAAAGTACTAGGAGCGTTAGTTAAACTGAAAGGCATGACTAACCACTCATATAAACCGAACTTAGTTTTAAAAGTTGTTTTCCATTCATCTCCTAACTTCATTCGAATCTGGTGGTAACCACTACGCAAATCAACTTTAGAAAACATGGTAGAACCACTCAACTCATCAAGCATATCATCCAAACGTGGTATAGGGTGTCTATAATGAATTGTGATATTATTAATAGCCCTACAATCACTACACATGCGGGAAGAACCATCTTTCTTAGTTACCAAAATAATTGGGACAGCACATGGACTAAGGGACTCATGAATATGACCTTTATCGAGTAGTTCTTGAACTTGTCGCTGAATCTCTTTAGTCTCCTCAGGATTGGTACGGTAAGGAGCACGGTTCGGTAATGATGCACCGGGAATTAAATCAATTTGGTGCTCTATGCCTCGAATAGGTGGTAATCCCGGTGGTACAGCACTTGGAAAAATGTCCACAAACTCCTGCAAAACGTTAGCAACAACAGGGGCAAAGAGGGAGGTATATCCTCAAAAGAAAAACATACCTCTTTGCAAACAATGGCATAGCAAACAGATTCATTAACATCCAAATCATTAATATCAGACTTGCTAACAACAAACATGGATTGGTCAATTTAATTTCAGTGGCAACATTGTTGGGTGATACATTATTAGTCTTATGTTGCTGCACAAATTCCTTAGCTACAATTTGATTTTCACTCTTTTGTTGCTCCTGTTTTTTCGCTTTACTAGCTCTAGCAATATCATCTTTCAAAATTTGTTCAGGAGACATGGGTAGCAAAGCAATTTTCTTATCATTATGAACAAGAATGTACTGGTTTGTGCTACCATGTGATACCCACAAGTATAGGGATCGCTGAAATCTTCGTTGGGAAGTATTACCCAAATTTATAGTTCGACTCGATGAGAACACAAGAATACCAATAAGACTTTAGAAATTGAGGCGTCACTCTCAACCACACCTGTATATCAATAAACTTGTAGCAGTAATAGTGATGGCAGCAGGATGATTCAAGCAAATAAAACAACAGTAGTGAACAATGGTTTCCCAGTTTTTACCGGAAAAGTGAAAGTGTAACTCAGAGATTTAAAACGTAGGCATGAAGTGACAGCGGGGTGTTGCATGAATAAGATTGATCATATAATAAGATTCATATAGCAATGGGACTTAACTCTAACTCCGATATATGTAGGTATGTGTTCCATAATTAGTTGTGCGCACTAACCAAGAGAATTTGCACAACATCTATTGTCCTACCTGCCCATTTCACCGGGGCCAACTTGGAACTATAGGTAATTAAGGTCTACCCTTTCGAATAGCCCGGAACAACGCATTAACACTTCATGAACACATAGAATCCTCAAACTAAAACATCCCCCCCTTGTTTTCCCTATATGTCATATTTAGGGTTCGCAGGTTCAACATAATAGTAGGTGATACAGTTTGCAGATAAATACCAAACTCAATTATATGATGGGGCAAAATAAGTTCAGTACTGAAATCATGCCACTCGGGCCCTAGTAGCAAGCATTAAACATAGCATAAGTGCATCAACACAATACAAAAATATCCTCAAGATAAACCCCTAAGATCTCGGACAACGGGTATCATTACATGATCAATCTCATCCAATCCCCATCCACCTCATGTGCCTACAGCGGACTACTCACACATGGTGATGGTGAGGGAGCTCATGGTCGATGGAGATGAAGGCGGTGAAGATGGCGGTGAAGACGGCCTCCGGATCCCTCCTCCAGGGGAGAAATCCTGGATCAATCTGACTCCGAAAATGAAGATCGTGGTGGCGGCGGCGCTCTGTTTCACGAATCGACCTCCCCTCCTAGGGCAGCCACTTTTTCGTATATATGAAGGGGTACGCCGAAGCCGAAGGAGAGGAGGTGCCCGAGGCTCCAGATAGGTGGGCCCACACGGCCAAGGAATCTGGCCGTGTGGGGCCCACTCTTTTGGGCCTCGGACGCTTCCTCATGTCCATTTTTCGCACGATATCCTTCTTTTCCATAAAAAATGACGTGGTATTTTCTCTGATTTAATTCCTACAAAAACAACCAGAAAGGAGAGTTTGCTAAAAACAGCGTCAGATTCAGCAGTTTTATTCAAATATGGGAAGATTCTGGAGCAAATTATGAGGCAAAGTGATTGGAAAAGTAGATGCATTTTAGGTGCATCAGTTCCCCCAAGCTTAGCTCATTGTTTGTCCTCGAACAACTCAAACGTAGTGCAGAAGCGATGAAAAGACTTTGACAAGAACTTTGCATTGCATATGTAACACCATTTAATACCGACAAGTATTCACAACATAACTTCCATAACAAATAACAAAATGCTAGCAAAAGGTGCATCTAATCAGTGTTAAAGCGTTTATATTTGCTGCAAGAGAAATAACATGAAGTGTCAACAATTGAATGAGTTTTGCCCAAGTGTAAAAATAAACAAAGGTTCTTGCATTGCTTTTGATTGAATCATGTCAAGATTTTTGAGACCTTTTGATTCTTTCTTTTATTAACTAGTGAACTCATTGTGCTTACAACCTTGCCCTCAGTTTTATCAAACCATTTGGTGTTCCCTATTATGGCTCATATGCTTGACTAACTAATGGTTGAGAGCCTCGTGCCCCGTGAATACGAGTACCTACACCACGGTGTTACTCAACTCGGGCCACAAAGCAAGTTTGAGTTTTTAAGTCATTGCAAGTAATAATAGCGGCATCAAGAGCGTCAACTGGGGTACCTCTTGTCCCAAGACATGGAACCAGCACATGTCAAAATGACAAGACAAACAAACAAAATGAACAATCTCAACACCCCCTTTTTTATTTGCTATTGGTATAGCTTTTTATTGTGAGGTGCATCACTGAAGGTTCACTATAGGATGTAAGTAATTTCCATCATGAATGATGCATGGCTTAGATTAGCGGCCTAGGCGTCTCTCTAGCCATTTATACCCACTCCTCAAACTTACTAAGTTTCCGCATTTATTTAGCACCATGATAGGCATCCATAAACAAAAGTACATGATATCAACTAAATATAATTTAGTTCAATGTTGAAAGCTTTCTATGTGTCGCACATATAAGCTAACTCCCATCCCCTAAGCTTTCTACGACTTCATGTTTTAACATTTGAAAAACTCTTTTACTTTTTCTATGGTTGGCAAGTTTAGTAAGCACAATGCAATGCATAGACCTTTGTTTAGAGCCACAGTTACTCAATCTACAGCCAAGTGTTGTCACTAAATAATATCTCACTTGCATCATCATATAACATACTAGAACATGGAGAAGATAAACATTTGCTACCACTTCCCTAGATGTTAAAGAAACTATGATGTGCGCACTTGCTGTTATTAAAAAGTCCACATAAGCACGGCAAAGGTGTCATAACTTTCATCCATTTCATGCACATCAACTCATCATCGTTGTTCTCCTCTCCAAACTTGAACTGCGCAATAAAAACCCAAATCTGCCATAAAAAAATGTTACTGCATACAGAGCCGTGTTTGCCCTACCTAAACACCTCAGAAAAATCTCATATTTTACAGGAGTGTAGGTTATGAAAAGTTGCAGTAGTGGTTAAAATTTCAGCTCAATCGGAGTTACATAAAAAAGATTAAAAATAAAACAGTGAGCAGATTTCAGCAATTCCTGCACCTCTGTTTTTGCGTTGGTTTCAAGAAAACGAAAATATTTTTGTTATTTTTTATTTTGAGATGCATAAAGTAAATAACCAGAAGTAAATAAGAAAAAGAAACAAATGAAATCTTTTTGTGTTTTTTTGTGATTTAAAGAACAAGAAACTAAAACATAACAAAATAATGGTGGTATAAAACATCGAATGCAGAGGGAAAGAAATACTCCCCCAAGCTTGGGATCAAGCTAGTATGCCGGAGGGTAACTGTACCCACCACATCCATCTCCAGGAAAGTACCCATAATGGTAGCCTTGCATCCCTGGGTTTTGGGGCTCCTCTTGAGGTTGCACCTCCTCCACGGTCCATTTCTCAGTAGTCCTGTCAAAAAGGTCGACACGAGGGAGCTTTTCTTGCTGTGCTTGTAGCTTTCGGGCCCCTCGAACCGGAATGTGGAAAGTAATTCTCGCGATAATTCCTTGTATGTATTCCGTGGATGATGGGAGAACTCGAGTAAGCCAGCTGCAGCGGCGAAGGCATTGAAGTCCTCCTTTATCCCCCAATGATCAAGAACAAAGGGGTCTTGCCATTGGTTGCATGAATCCGAAGCCTCTCCCCTACATATACTGCACCATCCTCCCAAAGTTGGTTGTCATCATAATTCTTGGAGACTCTAGATGATCTTCTCCTTGGCCTCGAAGTCATCCTAAGCAATCCCTTACCCTTGTTCATGATGAAACCTTGCTGTCCAAAAATAATATTCAACAAAAATCAAGATTTGACACTTTAAAACAACATTAAGCCATCCATAACTAGTCTCCCCCTCAATATCATGCATCAATATCAACTAGAAAACTCAAATCCATGGATTTCTCAAGCATATTAGGTGACATCTAGTGCAGCAAAATACTTCATTCATAAAGTATAAGAACAAAAAGTAATTGGATGGGTGGATGAGTCACATACCAAGGAGCAATCCTACCTAACAGGTTTGGAAATCTGCCCTAAACTTGGAGATCGAAGGATACCAGGAAGAACGAGCTCAGGAAAATTTTGGGAAAATACCTGGGGCTGGTTTTCTGTCGAGGGGAAGGAGATGGGCACAGATCACTCACCTAACTCCCCCTGGGGGCCAAGTTAGTGGGTCCCACGCGGCCAAGGAATCTGGCCGCATGGGACACCCTCTTTTGTTCCCTGGTGGCCTCCTTGTGCCCCACTTTTGGCTGCTGGCCCTTTTGGTAAAATAACTTACCCCCAAATTTTTCTGGAATTTTTCGAGAAAATTTTCTGAAGAGGATTTTTCAAACTTCATATTCTGGAATTTTCTGAACTCTGAAATAATTATATCTATGCATATACTCTAAAATTTTAAGATAAACAAAATTTAAATGCAACACAATTTTTATGGGAATCAAGTTTTCATCATTTCCACATTAGTAATGAGGTTGATCAAGTCTCATTAATAATATGTAAAAGATATAATACATGATTCTTATTTTATATATAAAGAAGAAATTCAAGTTACCTCATATTTGATCGGAATAGTTCCAATCATCATGGTAGCATATTTTGGTTTAGGAGGTGGTAGTGCAAATTCAAAGCTTCCAACTATAAGAGTATTTCTGTGAATAGAATTCACACTCTTGTTTATCATTGTGACAGGATTCTTCTTGGGAAAATAAATAGTATGCTCATTTCCTTTGACATTAAATGTCACTTTGCTCTCAGTGCAATTTATCACAGCTCCTGCAGTGTTTAAAAAAGGTCTTCCAAGAATAATAGATAGATTATCATCCTCAGGCATTTCTAATATGACAAAGTCTGTAGGTATTAAAACATTAGCAATAGAGATGGGAACATCCTCACATATTCCTATGGGCACAGCAGTTGATTTGTCACCCATTTGCAGTGAAACTTCAGTTGGAACCAATTTGTTTAGGTTAAGTTTCTTATACAAAGAAAAAGGCATAACACTAAGGGTGTGTTTGGTAGCCCGGGTGGGCTATCTCTTCTCATACCAGCTGAGTCCACCCATGTTGACCTCATACAAGTGTGTCTTTTGGTGGTATGTTTGGTAGGTCGTATGAGCTAAGCTCAGCTCAGCTCAGTTGAGATACCGTTTGGTAGATCGTATGACTTGAGCCAAGCCCTAGAAAAATAAGAAGCATTCGGGTCCCTGCACAAACAAAACAAAAAAGCAATCAAGCCCCTGGGATGTCCTCCTCAGGCTCCGGCGCCGCCGCCGGCAAGAGGAGCCGCCGACGCGCCTTCTCTAGGACGTCGAGGTCCTCTGCTGCTCCGCGCGTGGTGGACGGCGTCCTCTGCGGCGGTCGGCGGCGTCATCTGTGGCTGGGTGGCGTGTGCTCGACGAGGAGGCGGCGGTGCTCGACGAGGAGCCGTCGGTGCTCGGCGAGGAGGCGGCGTCGGGGGCGCGGCGATTTGCGGCGGTGTGTCGCCGTCCTCTACGGAGCCGGGGGCGCGGCGGTCGGCGGCGTCCGCTGTGGCTGGGTGGCGGTGTGCTCGACGAGGAGGCGGCGGTGCTCGACGAGGAGCCGTCGGTGCTCGGCGAGGAGGCGGCATCGTCCGTGTGCTCGTCCGTGCTCGACGAGGAGGCGGCGGTGCTCGACGAGGAGCCGTCGGTGCTCGGCGAGGAGGCGGCGTCGGGGCCGCGTCGGGGGCGCGGCGATGTGCGGCGGTGTGTCCAGAGGTGAGAGAGAGGGGAGGTGAGGGGAAATGAGGGAATCGACCTATGACCCCTGTTGGTTTGAGGCCAGGGTGTGGGGCGCGGGGCAGGATTTTCGGGCGAGCTCAGCCCTGCCGAGCAGCGAAGCTCGATCTGAGCTTCTCTACCGGGCAGGGCTGAGAGCCATTTCCGGGCGAGGTGGGCAGGGGCGCGCACAACCGAGCCGGGCTACCGAACAAGAAAAAACAGGGTCGGTGGAGATTTTCTGAGGGGAGACGGGCTACCAAACACGCCCTAACACCAGCTCCTAAATCACATAAGGCATATTTCACATAGATTTCTTTAATATGAGAAGGAATAGTTGGAATACCGGGATCTCCACGCTTTTCAGGCAATTTCCCTTCAAATGAATAATTAGCAAGCATAGCAATAATTTCTTCATTAGGTATCTTCCTTTTATTAGTGACAATATCTTTCATATATTTTGAATATGGAGGAATTTTAATAGCATCAACAACAGGAATTTGTAGATATAAGGTTTTAATCAATTCAAGAAACTTCTCAAATCTAGCATCATCCAAAGATTTCATTGCCTCTTGGGGATATGGTATGGGTCTTTGCACCCATGGATCCCTCTCTTTACCTTTTTGTTGATTTGGATGCTTCTTCTTTTTGTTCTTCTCAATAGATGGTTGAGGGTCTTCTTTCTCAGTAGGTTCAGGTTCTTCATTATTTTCTTCTTCTTGTTGTTCTTCATCAGGTGGAGATGATTCTTCTTCTACAAAATTATCATCTTCAGTCTCAGGATCAGAAATAGAAATATCCTTGTCTTGTTTTTGATAATTATCATTATCTTTGTTTTCATTGGGAGATTTTCCTGCAGAAGATTTCTTTTTGAGAGCCTCTTGCTCTTTCCTCTTAGGGTGGTTTTCAGGATAGTCAGGATCCTGAGTACTTGCACCACCTCTAGTATTAACTCCACAAACCTGTTTCGTCTCAATATGATTTTCATATAATTGATTTTGATGAGAAACCATTTGTTCAACTTGATTATTCATCATTTCACAGTGTTTAACAATTCTTCTAACCTCTCCCACACTAGCATTTAAATTTTCCCGAAGAAATTTAATCTTATGAGAGTTTTCCATAATTCTCATTCTAATATCATGCTCTTTAGGATTATTATGATAAGCAAAATCATTAACATAAGATACTTCAACAGGAGGTGTTACCTTTTCATTACCTTCCATAGAGCTTACACCATTAACTTTAATAGAGAAGCAAGGTTGATTAGTAGGAAGTTTAACACACAATTCAGATAATTGCTTGAGATGAGAGGTTTTAATTCCCTTCTCTTTCATATCCTTGGAAGCTCCTTTCATTCCTTCTCCATTTAATTCAAGAATGCCACCTTTCTTCTCCGGTAATATCTCTCTTCCATCAAACTCTTCAATATTCCAATCTTCATAATTTCTGGAGATAGTTTCCAATAACTCAGTAGCTTCATCAACGGTCCTTTCCCTGAAAACATTACCTGCAATACTATCAAGATAGCTTCTAGTATTTTCAGTTAGTCCATTGTAAAATATATCAAGGATTTCATTACTCTTGAAGCCATGGGTAGGACATTTCCTAACCAACTTACTGTACCTCCCCCAAGCTTGGGGTAAATCCTCCTTCTCTTTCTGTGAAAATTGCTAATCTCAATAATTAAACTGTGGATCTTATCAGCAGGGAAATATTTATTATAGAATACCTGCAAGCATTCCTCTTTGCTAGTAATAGATCCAGGTTCTAGATGATTATACCAAATTTTAGCATTTCCTCCCAAGGTAAAAGGAAACAACATTAAGAAATAATAACGTTGGTGGATTTATCTTTACCAAATAACACAGACAAATCATGCAAAACATCAATGTATTCAAAAGGAAATTTATTATCTCTCCCATAAAACTTAAACTTCTCAGCTTTTTCAATTATTTCAGGATCAACACTAAACTCATAATCTTTGTCTTTAATTTTAATAGCTGGAGCATTCGTTTTCTTAGTAACAGGGAAATAATCATCAAGAGGAGAATTTGCATAGCTATCAAGTTTTTCTAATTTATCAAAATTCGAATCCATAAAAGCCATAGTAAATGCATCTTCTTCCTCGGAAGAAGTTTCATGCTCATCATCAGAATATTCATCATCTTCTAACTCAGACTCCACATTTTCAATAATAGAAGATTCAGGAATTTTAGGTGTCCCAATTATCTCAGATGTTTTAGGTGTTTCAGGTGTCACTTCTTTGTCTATGCTACCACATATTAAATCATTTTCAGTACTAATAGACATTTTAGACAATGGTGAACTATATATATTTTTACCTTTCTTTTTAGCAACAATAGCAGAAGTAGCATTAGGTGAAAAGTTTGGCCTACTTGGCAAGTCCGTACCTCCTCGAGTAGTGGAAGGCCTTACTTCCTTCGGAGTGTTCTTTTCCTTTCCCATGGTTGGGAACAAGCAAATGCAGCAAATAAATGATAACAAGTTGTCTTACCAATAAAGCTAGGTTCCCCGGCAACGGCGCCAGAAAATGTCTTGATACCCACAAGTATAGGGGATCGCTGAAATCTTCGTTGGGAAGTATTACCCAAATTTATAGTTCGACTCGATGGGAACACAAGAATACCAATAAGACTTTAGCAATTGAGGCATCACTCTCAACCACAGTTGTATATCAATAAACTTGCAGCAGTAATAGTGATGGCAGTAGGATGATTCAAGCAAATAAAACAGCAGTAGTGAACAATGGTTTCCCAGTTTTCACCGGAAAAGTGAAAGTGTAACTCAGAGATTTAAAACGTAGGCATGAAGTGACAGCGGGGTGTGGCACGAATAAGATTGATCATATAATAAGATTCATATAGCAATGGGACTTATCTCTAACTCCGATATATGTAGGTATGTGTTCCATAATTAGTTGTGCGCACTAACCAAGAGAATTTGCACAACTCTATTGTCCTACCTTCCCATTTCACCGGGGCCAACTTGGAACTACAGGTAATTAAGGTCTACCCTTTCGAATAGCCCGGAACAACACATTAACACTTCATGAACACAAAGAATCCTCAAACTAAAACATCTGCCCCTTGTTTTCCCTATATGTCACATTTAGGGTTCGCAGGTTCAACATAATAGCAGGTGATACACTTTGCAGATAAATACCAAACTCAATTATATGATGGGGCAAAATAAGTTCAGTACTGAAATCATGCCACTCGGGCCCTAGTAGCAAGCATTAAACATAGCATAAGTGTTGGGGTTATGCCGAACAGGTACCTTCACGAAGGAGACTAAAGCTAGCGTACCAGGGTGGCCCATAGTGGTGGTAAGCAAAATTCCGGCTTACCGGGCGGCCCAGTACGATGAAGCGCAGGAGGCCCATCCGGCTAAGGGAAGGTTCCAGAAGCCGGTCTGCATTGCAGATGACTTAGCACTCAAGGCAAAGCCCAGGCCGGGGTAGAATAGAACTCTGTGACTTAGTCGGTTAGGTTTCCTCCTGTAAGCCCTAGGTCCGGATGCCTTTATAAGCCGGCCTATGGGACGCCTCAGGGCAAGATCTAACACACCTTTCATTGTAATTGGCGCATATTGCCTTATAGTGAATTATAGCAGCACATAGGGTTTCTCCACCGTTGCGAGATCCGAAGCTGGGTAAACTCTTTCTCGTCCCGACACCGAAACTACCCTCATCTCTAAAGCCCTCCTCTCTACCGAGCTTGATGGCACCCCTGCCGCGGCTAGATTCGACAATACCACGATAGTAGGCGCCCACCATGGGGCAAGAGATGTCCGGGGTTACGTTCCGGCCGGGATCTACTGGCGGCATTGGCGACACCATCGCGGTCGTCTTGGTGAGCTACTTTGACGAAACAGGAGCTAGCCACGTCTTCAACGACGACTTTTGGACGCCGGCAAAGGAGGATCCCGCCGGCTGGTCCACGGTCTCCGTCGGCGGCTTCGACATCTTCGTCGGCTTCACCGCCCAGGCTTTGGATGATCTCGGCTTCACCTCGAGCATGCCCGCCACCCACCCTAGCAACTTCGACGACGGATCGGATCTGGACTCTGAGGAGATTGCCGATCTGGATCTAGCTTTCGACGCGGATGATGAAGATTCCGAAGACGACGCAAGTTCCACTATGGCGGCGCCGGACTTCCACTTCGTTGGCATCCTAGGAGAATCCGGCTCTAACGAGTCGATGACAGAACCTGAGTCTATCCTTCCTGCTTTGCAGGCCGGGGCTGATTCAGAAGCCGGATCAGGGGACACTGCCCATATGGAGCAGGACCTCGAATCTGAAGGAGAATCCGACGATTTTAGTCGGAAAGTTGCATCCTGCTTAGGACGCCCTGTCGAGGTTTTAATGGGTGATGTCGTCTCTGATCCAAAGGATGACCCCAATGCCTCGAAAGCCGCCAATGGCGAAGAAAGAACTCCAGAAGCCGGAAATCAAAGGGTGGACTTTGTGCCACCACTGGCTCCTATGAAGGGAACTAGTAGATTGCCGGCTGCAGGAGACGACATTAACGCTACAGCCGGCGAAGCAATGGAGAAGGAGCGCGAGAAAAGGATGGCAAAGTACAAGCAACTGGTAACTCCACTTCCTCCTAACGCATCGCTAGCCGACATTGAAAAGCGCCGCGCCGAACTGGAAGAGCAAGCAGCCCAGATAGCGGAGCGAGAAGTTGAGATCACAAACAAGGAAACGGAGTTCATCCGAAAGCAGAGAGAAAAGGGGGCCGACGATGTTTTCCGTCCGGCTCGTGACAAGAATCTGCTCAAGAGGTTGGATTTCCGCAGCAAGTGGGAAGCCGACCATGTTAATTCAGTCTGGAGAAAGTACCATCACCGACGTGACCCGGTGACTAATTTGTGTTACTTTAATACCCCAGCCAAAAACATGGAGGCATCCCAGGAAGTCATGTTCGACAAATCGTTGGACCGTGACGCTCGCCTCAAATATTCGGCTTATCTACTGGAGGTTGCACAGCAGCAGCAAAATGACTCGCAAGTCAAGTCTGGACGGCTTGTTGACGACTCTCGTCTTTGCAACTCGACAGCCAAGAAACTGATGGCTGCTGCACCTGCAAAGATGATGACCCGGCCGGCTCAAGAAGCCATAACAAAGGTGGCGATAAGGACCCAAAGGACAAGCAGCCACTTAGAGGTGCAGAATCCCGGACAGGTTCTTCACGCCATCGTGAAGCTGGTAAAAGCCGGGAAGGAAATCAGAGCCGGGAGCGAAGTCGGTCTTTCATCGATCCCACGTCTAAATTCTTCTCGTATGTCCACATCTTAAGGGTGAGGGGTGGTTGAGTTGGTTCAATTCACTATATTACACATAAAAATATATGGATTGAGCATGTAAGAATTGTAATGTTGTATTTTGAAATTCTCTTACGATGTCTATATTTTTTACCTTTTGCAGGCATATTTGCTCTATTACAAATAAAATCCCCACATCGTACATTGAGACTATGGAAACTCAAACGGGACTTACGAGTTCCCGGACAAAGGGATCAGACAGCAAGAGAACGAAAGCTGCCGTAGCTAGAGACAAGGCAGGGTGATTACGGATTAGATAGACTTAAGTTATCCCGATGCAGCAGGGAAACATTCACGTGAGCGTTCGCCCACACGCCAGGCGTATTCAGGTCGGCATGCTGATAATCAGTACAACTTGGCTAACCAGGAGGCACTAATCAACTGTGACAGGCAAGAAGCTGACATTATCCAGATTAGATATCCAGACCCCGAGCAGCAAGCAGCAGCCTTACCCTGTCTGTAGCTAGCATATATATATAGAACAATAATCCATATCGCCAACCAAGCATCTCGCTTAATTCCCAACTTCTCTTTCTTTTAGGTACGTTTTTCTTTGGAACATTATAAGCTTTACAAATGGTCATTTAGCTAATACTTGAAAGCACTAGTTTTAAACAAACGGACAGGCACAATGATCATACCGCGTATCTACATTTTATTGATGTTTGTATGCTTTGCAGGAAAGAAAAAGAAAAAGGCGATTAGAGATATTACCTACTCAATGGTTGGTTGGTTACACCACCCTTATTGAGCGCATAATGATTTAAAATACATATTCCAACTTTGAGGCGGTTATAACCTGTCATGTCACAATCTGGCATGTTAGTAGCTAGCTTTGATAGTAGGAATACCAAGCTTTAATTTTTGTGATGACCATGCGTCTCTTAATGTATACAACTAGTAATCACATAAGAAAATAAATTATATCTGCATCATTGAGTAAAGTTTAGCATCTTAGTTGGTAGAGAGCTTTATTTACAAAACTCCCTATTTAAATTTGTTGAACAGTAAAGCTAGCTCTCCGCCCAGAGAACACGAAAAACTGCTCTAATTCTATGCATACACAAAGCGGCTCCATGCATGCGTGGAGCATCTATTGATTCGGTGCACAATCATATACTAGTAGCTATCTAAGCATGTACTATTATATTACGCAATCGGTTCCAACTTAGCTAGTACGGTGTCAGAGCGTAAGCAACGTCCAAACACTACCCGACAGGTTAGCATGTCTGTTCGAAATGATTGTCCAATCATTGCGGTATTAGATCCTTTAGAAACGCCTGGTAAGACGGACAACTGGGCATTATCTTTTCCCATCGGAAATACGAGTATAACACGTAGACTTACGCATTGGACACCACCGTATGATACACGCTTGACCGTATCGTCTACTAAAGACTGGAATCGCATGCGTAGTCTCCCATTTGAAAAATAGGGTTTGTCAATTATGTGGTGGGAGTACAATCACCCTGCTAGTCACACAAACAATGTTTGATTCTCAGCTGGACAATACTAGAGTATTCTTGCTACCTTGTAATGCAAATATGAAGGAAACTAAAAACGTTATGTGGAGCAATTAACGTTATGCAAATATGAAGGAAACATATAAATATGTCCAGGTATCTGGCCGTCACCCCGGACCATGCACACCGGTGGCGTACGATTCTAAATGTACGTCACGACTAAACTTATACTAGTGGCGCACCGATATACTAGTGCGGCATTTTGACGGAAATCCACTTTGACACATGTGAGATATGCTCCCTCTATCGGAATTTTTTTTTTTTGAAATGTCAAAAAAAAATGAAACAAAAAACTTCGCACATACATGTCGTCATTGTATGTACACCAAGTTTGAAAGAAAAAAAAACCTTTTTAGCACTTGTGATAAGCCTTTTTTATGACATATGTAAAAAAGACAAAAAAAATCTCGTAAAAAGACTTTTTAGCACCAACTTATCTTTTGAAAAAATGAAATTTAAGAACCCGGTCCGTATGCTTCCGGGTCCCAAAAACGCCTCTCCCGCATCTTGGAGCCACAAGCGGCAGGTCCTAAGAATTATTTTTTTCGCTTTGTAAGTGACATTTGAGACCAGATTGTTGAAATAATCATGCCTAGGGTGTCGCATGAACTAAACACCCACCTAAGTTAGTCACACTTGCCTAACCATATATAGGCGTGGCAACCTTAGCAAACTTCTCAAACTAAACAGCCGCTAGAAAAATCACATGTACATAACTGAGTATTATGTGTACACTTAAAATTTCGTTGTAAAAACATGCATTCCATAGGTATGCAGATAGATAGTATACGCCCATAGGTACGTGACTCATTTTTTTCAGTGTTTTGAAACTCAAAAACACACATTTGAATTTCCTAAACTAAATGGTGCGAGCAAGCCCGGAAGTACAAAATCCACTCTCAACTGAAACAGGTCTGTGCTTCCGAGGGGCGCACCAATTCTTTTCGTTTTCAAATTAGGCAGCATTCAGTCGCAAAGGTGCAGGCCCTGCCGAATAGGCTAAGCTGGAAATAACCACATC
This sequence comes from Puccinellia tenuiflora, assembly GCA_012064385.1. Taxonomy (NCBI): domain Eukaryota; kingdom Viridiplantae; phylum Streptophyta; class Magnoliopsida; order Poales; family Poaceae; genus Puccinellia; species Puccinellia tenuiflora. The sequence continues at coordinate 595,283 of QRDG01000118.1, forward strand.
GCTATCGCTAATGTGGTTCAGGTCATTCAGGTAAAGTAGACAAAAATCGTTAGTTCCAACACCATTGACCACACAGAAGACGCACACATAATCATCACTTCATCAGCAAGGCAAAAGCACACTTCACTCAACGCTTGTAAGCCTACAAATCCTTTGAACTGCTCTTTGTATGATGTCAGGACAAAACGACACAGAACTCGATTTCTCAGCCCATGCAAAGCACAAGCGGAAATCAAATCAGAGGGAGCAATAAAATCCCCTGAGGATTTGGCCGTCAGTATAGTATTTTGGACTGTGAAGGAGGCATAGCATGTACAGCTACCAGCTTTCTGAAGCATGCAGCTTGTCCTTCACTGAAAGCGCCGCGGCTCGGTACCATGCAGCTGCAGCAACTGCTCCTGGGTCAGGAACTGAAGCCAGGTGATCAGGAGCAATGTACGATGACCGTCCTGCCTGTAAGTGCAATCGAATCTCATTAAAACGGGAACGGACATAGTCAAAGGGGGAAAGGCACAAGAATGAGATTCTAGTATAGGTGTATGAATCGTAAAATTGCACAAGGATGATCTCATTAAAAAAGAAACGCTTTAGTTGAGCGAGACAAGACAAGTCGTAGATTTCCTTTTTCTTATGATGCAAGGGACAGATGAAAGATTATACCTTGGCTTGCATCTGTTTGGTGGATTCAGCACCAGCTGATGCTGCTTCAGAAGAAGCGATAAAGGCAGTCACCGGATCATCCCCAGCTTTAAGAGACTGTTTAAGCAAAATGAGTACATCAGATAATTAGAGATAATGATGCCAGAAGAGAAAGTAGGTTCGACAAGTAACCTGTTTTAAAACTGTAGAAGCAGGAATTAGAGCATCCAGCATTGTGCGATATCCTGCACTGGCACCGCCATATTTGCTAACAGCAGCAATAGAGGCTTCTAAAGCATCAGCCCCTGTAAAAAAAAGCAGCATACTTTGTTTAAGTACGCAAAAAAATTGTGGGGAAGTGTGCAAAATTCTTGATAGCCGTGTTTCAATCATAATGGAGTAGATGTGTTTCTTAAGCTTCCAATCATAAAGATCAATTAACATATATCTTACATTCATATGCCGTAATAGTTTTGTTTTGTTTTAAGCTTGCATATGCAGCCTTGCAGAGTATGTCATACCTGGAACATAGTATACAAGAATAATTACTTATGTTTTCATAAATGGACAATAATAATGCAACAAAGGGTAGACATTGAAGAGCACATATTTCTTACAGGATTCCACTTGTTCCACCCATCACCTTACGGATTGTTGCCCCCATCTCATTTATTGTTCGAGCTGCATCATTCATAGGATAACTGGCAAAGAGAAAATTTCACTTGAAATAGGTCACAACTTGTATGCATGACTGGAAGAACCCAGCCAGCAAAAAGGGTTCAAATGAAAAAACAGGACAACAATGCAGAAAGACCGGCTGGCCTTAGCCAGTGGATCCTAACAAGAATAACATACAAACTCTATAGATACCGGGAGTCACATCAATAATATGCATTGTTTCTAACTTACCGTGTTTTCATATCTTCAAGAATAGCTGCTGCGCCCCTGTACATCTGGAAAAAAAATGAATCGACTATAATGAATCTTAAATCAGCTCTCATCAGCACTATTAAGTTGATAAACCCTACTAGACCTACCGTAGTTCCACAGTCACCATCACCGACTTTACTGTCCCAATCATTTAGGCTATCCTTGAGACCAATGAGTTCTTTAGCACCTGCTTCAATAGCAGCCTCTAAAATACACCCTTCCTTGGTTAGCTCCTGGCGTTGAGAAAGAATCTGCAGGACCATAGCTAATTCATCATACTTGAGAAACTGCGAGTGCCAACTGATATGCATATTCCAATATTGTTCAAAAATTCACACAATAGTATTGGCTAAACTTGCTGTCAGAAAAGAGAATGTTTTCAGAGTTTTCCTTTTCATTCTCACCATGTTCTCCTCACCTTGGCTCTGGTATTTTACAAGAAAAAAAAGGAACTGGTATCTAGAAAACAACTGGAATAGACATTTCGAAATTACAATCCATGCAGAACGAGTTGGCAGCATTATGTGGTTCTTGTATACTAGTAGTTGTATACTTCCAAACAAGAGCAAGGTGAAACCTATTCCCAGCATGACAGCCTTAGAGAAGAGGATTTTACTTTACCTCGTCATCCTTCATCGAAGGTGATGGTGGTACAGGAACAGGAAATTTTGCTGGTGGGCGACTTCCTACAATCAACACCATTAGAAAACTGGTGATTAAACATCAAAAATGTTGTCACAGAGCTTAAAACTTTCTTTTGTAACAAACTCTACTAAATTATGTGTGATAAAACCAATATATATTTAGAATGTTGGTAACTTTCATTCTAGATCTGAATCCTGCTATTTTTCTGCACCCAACAGGCCCAGTTCTGGAGCCACCAATTGAAGTTTGTACAAAAAGAGATTGCAATTGGAAATAAAATATAAATTGCTATAAATGATGGAAACAACAAACTTCACAAGTTAGCCAGTAACAGAAGGCAAAAGCTAGAAAAACCATCACATCGAATATTGATGTAAAGTGGCTAAACGCTGCAGACATCAAACTAAGTTTTCTGCCAGCAAGATAACTACCTTCAGAACCAACAGGCCAAGATGGAGCTTTAGTTGGAGCATCAAGTCGCTGTAAAATGTTTTCATCTGACCTCATAATGGTGATAGAAATTCCTGCAACGGAACATAATTTAAATTATTTAATATACGTTATTTAATATTTACTATAAGCTAAGCAATTAGCCATTAGTCAAATGCTAGTATAGCAGATGAAAATACAGAATACAACACATTGGAAGAAAGGCAAAGTAGCTAGCTCAACCAGCCAAGATCGAATGATATTTGGTAAAACTAATGCTAGCAGATGAATATAAAGAATACAACACATTGGAAGAAAAGCAAAGTGGCTAGCTCAACGAGCGAATATTGAATGATATTTGGGAAAATAAAAGTAGTGCAGATATATACTCAAGCTACCACGCAGACCATCATAATATGTGTCATACTAAAATTATAGTGGAGAGATGTTCATAAAGCCTGGCCACAGATCATTTAGGGCATTTAGCAAATATCAAGGTTCTCATAGAAAGATTCATACAAGAACTAACCAGCCATATCAAGTGCTGTCATAAATGTGCCAGTGTAGACTCTGTCAACAGCAATCCCATACTCAAGCTGTAACTCAGGTACCGCTTTTCTTGCTGCAATCATAAGCTCCATGACAGGAGTAGCGCCCAATCTGTAAGATGGTATTAGACAACAAAGTAGCATGACATACTTGATTCATAATGTGACCGACGAAGATAAAGGAAGCTGATCCAATATAAACCTCTTCAAAGATATCATAGATTGTCACAGTAGATTTTATGGTAGTGATTTATACGGAAGAATAAGTTGCCATGGAAAGCTCACACGTATTCTAAAATGTTGGCGCTGATGAACAAGTAGATTATCATGATCAAGAAAGACAAGCACTTCACTATAAGCATAAGCTTGAACCGATGTACAAGCAGGCAAAACCAGATTCAGGTAAAACTCACAAAACTTCGTCTGAGGTCAATAGTTGGTCCTAATTTCTTATGACCCGTTCAATCTTACCAAGGCCACTGAGAGATGGTATTAGACTCTCCTACAAATCTAAATTACTGCCGTGATTCAGTCCTAGCGTTGCATACCAAGGTAAGTATCCTGAGAACACTTTCCCTTGTAATCTATCGAAAAATGGATAATAAGATAGATAATGAGCATATTTGAACTCCAGAAGGAGTGTTCACCTTAGATCAGATCAAAATATTTAAAGTATCAAATTCTTGAATCACCGTGAAAGTTGCAAATGGTGAAACATATTGCAAATCTATGTAACCTCGCCATTTTAAGTATTTGTGCTAGTAATTTGCTGATAGTAACAATTAACTCATAAAGTAACAACAATTATCAGATTCCATTACCCGTTGATTAGGAGAACAGCATTGCTCCCTCTTGTGATAGGAAGATACTGAGTTTCCTGCAAGGATGAAAGACCACCACACATAAACAGAAGAACCTAGAACTAGTAAAGTACAAATAACATTAGTTGGCAGTAACACTGAAACAGCATCTACTAAAATGAAACTTTACGCCAGGAGAGGAATAACACAAGTATCCTTGCTTACTGAAGGCTACTCTCCTTTCAGCATTAACCTTTAGTGCATGTGGAATGATTGAACGAAGGTCAAGAGATTTCATGGAAGGAAAGTCCCACCCAAGCTTTCAAGCCCCGTTGCACTTCTTTCCCTAGCATTAAGGCTATGGCCTCTTTATTGCTAGTGAGGACCTACCCTACTTTTTTTGGTAACCGTCTGCAAACTTCACCTTCGGCAATTCAGAACAAATTATAGCTAGTTAAGCTTACTGTTAAATTTCACAAAGAAAAAAAAACCTTGAAGTCTGAGAGAAGGCTTTTTATTTCCATTAAAAGATCACAAACAAGAGGGGTGAACCAAAGTAAGCATTTGGCCAGAGATGGATTCATTGTACTCAAACAAACAGAATAACAGATAAAGATGTCATAGATGCCTAATAATAATTTAGTGCTTGCAGGTTTGACTAAAGGAGAAATGGAGAAACGCTAGAGAGGTTAGAAATGAACAAACCACGCATCACAAATCATACCTGTGACAGTATCTGCTTAAGAACATGTTCAACCACTACATCAACTGACTGTAGCTCAACCACAGCAGCACCAGGTTCTCCATGCTGGAGAAAAATCAGATGCTTATTACGGGAATAGAAATTTTGCAGCACTCGGGTATGTTGAAAGCAAACACGAAGCCACACAAACTAATAACTAAATCCAAGTACATCAATTGCTTATTTTCGTCCATGCTATATGAGAACAAGTGCTGATGCCATCTAGACTTACAATTCCAAGGCCAAGCTCAATTTGCGTTGGACCTAAACGATCAGATGTCACCTGCCCAGGCAACGTGCAAACAGAAAGTGCTACTCCCATTGTACCAACAGACTCAGATGCATGTTTTGCTTCTGCAGCAACATCTGCAAGAGATAAACCAGCATCTGCAGCAGCACCAGCAACCTGTAGAATCCAAACAAAGTGAACACTTCAGGGGATTGCAAGAAAGGCATTGATTTTTTTTCCAAGTTAGGATGACCATGAAATGTTGGTGGACTACTGTCATAACCCAAGCTCATGAGAATGTAGCCGTGAGGTGGTGGCTGCCTCCTTTATGTTTTCTTATTGATTCATCAATCGATCTGAGGCTTACATGCTAGTCCATTATATGGATGACTCCTTGATCCACAGGTCGGATTACATACTTCCTAACAAACTCTGATTATTTACTACCTTAGCAATCTTAACCTTTGGATACTAACTGACCAACTTGATAAGCAGGGAAATAGAGGTTGCAAAGCTAAGCACCATGCTGCAGGTTGCTGGCCACGGTAATGCCAGACCCACATAGTATTCATTTTTTTTAAGTTCCATTAAGCAGACGGCCCAGCTAAATTGCTCGAGAGCAAATCATGGACGAAAGCAGGTGCACCAAATTTTCTTACCACATAACAACAGCTTTTCTAAGTTCAAACAGGAAAAAAGATAGGTCCACTTCCATCACACAAATTTTACTCTTAAGAGACTAGATATCTGGTGTCACTTGACCAGTCAAAATAATTACTGTTATAGTGTCTGCTATTGTGATTTCCTCATTTAGCAGGCTAGCACCTGACTTGAAAAGGCATCCTTGGTTTGTTTAGACAACATACGAGCTGGTCAAACTGGATTAAGAAAAAGGTTTGCACGAACGAGTAGTACATCGATGGCGAAGGAAATTCACAGGTGCATTGATTCATAAGTCGGGTAGTGTAAAACACTAGTAATCATCACGATGCATAAAAACAGAATCTAAAATCAAGAAGGCAATAGCAACAACGAAGTACCTTATGGACAAGAATTGTTCCTGCCAAACCTCTTCTACCAGTTATCCCCCGAGGCGGGGGAAGGGCACAATCATCTCCAACAATTACCATCTGCAATCGGTGGATAAATAGTGATTACGAGCTGATTTGAACGTGGTCTGTTATACTAAGATAGTAAGAGATGTTATATGCTCATCAACCTCTATCTTATAGCCTTCAGATTTTGCTTGCTCAGCAGCTAATCCAAAATTAAGTCTATCACCAGTGTAGTTCTGCAAATTTCCAAGAACAAAACGTGAGGACAAAACCGAGTGTAACTAAGATGGATTGCTTCAAATACAATGACTGTAACAAGCACAACAGATTGAAATTATGTGAAACAAACATAAGTATAACAACATCAAGCATGCATCTATAGCCAAATAAGCCCCAGTGAGCAGTGGCTATGTTTTTTTTCCTTGTGAGCACAGGTCATCGATAGACTTCATCCAAAAGTCGGTAGGTGACAGTGTCGACATCATAAATAGAATAGTGTAAGGTTTGCTTTTTGACTGTATTTCGCATCTCAAGAACTTTCCTCACAATAATTAAAGAGAAATATATATTGAGGCTGTTCCCTCCAGCCCTTCCAAGTATTCCACAACAGCTAGTTTCTCCAGGAGCTTGCATAGCACTTTGAGCAGCAGAGAGACTACAGAGCTACACCACTAAAATTAACCAAAATTTCAACAATATTAAAAATTCAACCCCCAAACCAAACTCTTTTAAGGTGATGCCAGCTTCGTACACTCTACACGAACAAATATGTCTTTCAAGAAGATTCAGTCAACCATATATACAATTCTAACAACCCACAATTTAGTTTGTCCCAAGTTCATTTTTGGAAATCTGCTCTAGAAGTTAAACGAGCCCCCTGTCTACAGATATAGTTGTTTACACCGTACACACAAGTAAACAGGTGGAGAAAGCAATAGAAAATCTTTGTGAGAACCGAATAGACATTGATCAATCCGGAGCGTCAGACAACAGAACACTTCAGATGCATTTGGTTGTTCCCACTATCTAATGATTATCCTTTTATAATAAAAATAGAGTACCTTTATTATCAGAAGGCATCCCATGGTACCCGTTACAGCTCGAATAGCCTACAATGCAGACATAAAAAAGAAAGAATGTGAGCTAGGGTGACCTGAGCAGCGAAAGCAATCTGACACAAAATTACTTAAAGAACCATACAGCTAAAATAGAATCAACAGGTGGAGAAGCAAAAACATCTCCAGAAACAGCAGCTGTCAACATTCCTGGGCCAACAAATCCAGCATGGGCTGGCTCATGGCCACTTCCACCACCTACAAAAAAATTGGCATACTACACATAAGATATTATGCTATGGTCTCAACGATATAAAATCTGCCTACTGGAACCCTGGCCTAAAGTTAATAGTTGAATGATATTTTATGCAGAAGAACAATGATCTGAATAAGAAAGAATATCTGCTGAACTTCTGTATCAGTCATTAGAAGATAACATTTAGAGGAAGAGTAGTAGCGGACTCAGATACATATTTGTTAGATCTTCCATAAATACACGGAAACAACAATTACATTTTTGTTTGCCAACAAAAATTACATTTCCATGTTCATGATTTCATAAAACCCGCAGAAAAGTTTCATGAATAGAAACTAACCAAAACAATATTCAAACTGGGTATCTTCAAACTGTATCTCTGATGATCATATTACAGATGACTACTAGCTCATTACAACCTCAGTACAGGTTTTTCATGAGAAATGGTCAAATGGGTGTATTTGATCTTCAGGAATCGTGATCAAACTAAGAAGGTTAGTTTTGTTCGGCCATATAAAATATGTGAAAAAAGAATGAGCTGGAAATATGTAATAAACTACAAGCTCATGAACGTAGGCTCCAAATCTGCTGCTATAAAGTTGTACAGGTACCTTGAGAAAACATGGGTCTATATATAGTTCAAGCACAGACCAACATAAGTGCCTGACATGACCTACATGCCTCTTGGATGATATAGCGATAAGGACAAAGGCTAACAGATCACATATTGCACGTAAATATGTTATAATCTAATGATGTCTATTACTTGCTCTGCTCAATGTGATATCTACAAGTGCTACAATGTTGGGGTTCAAACTCTTGGAGAGGCAGCCTAGACATAACAGGACAACAGTGTGCAAAGATTACGACAAACAAAATGGGGGGCACAATGCAACATTTTCACATGGGCAAGCAGCAAGCCTTTTCTATCATAATAACACAGGATGTGGTCCATCTTGGTATACACTGTCCTGTGCCCTCCAACATCAATATCACCAAGCACAAACCCAAGATTGTGCTTGTACCATACAATGAGCCTCACATTTTGAGTAATCACATAACCTGAAGCAACCAAGAGTATGCGCACCATCATATTACTCCAAAATATACAAATTGAAAGGTCATCCTGATCCTGAACTCATCACAATTTTCAAAATTGCATATAAATTATAAAATAGATAGGTGAGATGGTGCACTTCATTGGCAGTTCCAGTCAGTAACCAGCAAAAGGAGGCACACCCTACAGCCGTTGTAATTGTGATCTCCAAGCTGGGTCATACAATGCATACTGCATTCCCCACAGAGAGCAATTCAACAAATTCCGAACAATTGCACTAAACGCAGCAATCAACCATCACATTCACAAAGCCTAGTTCCCAACAAGGCCGTACCTGAGATGACAGCAACCTTGTCATAGGCGCCGCCCACGACATCAGCACGAAGAACGACTTTAATCTGCACACATTGTGGGGGGATTTTGTCACAAAACCGTCCAGAGTAACTTCAGAACCATTTCTGTTGCGAACACCTCACCTGAGGGAACCCGTCCAGGTACTGCAGACCCGGGTAGGTCTCCACCAGCCCCTCGATGAACTCCGTCACCACATCTACAAAAAACGAACCAACCCGAAGCCCCGCCGAGACCAGCGAGGGCGATTAAACCCTAAGAATCGAAGAAAAAACCTCCCGGAAATCAGCGGAAACGGAGGGGGAATGGGCGGGGAAAGGCGGGCACGTACCGTCGGAGTTGTTTATGAGCTTCTTCCCCTGCAAGGCCATGGCGAGGGGAGGTTCCCCGCGGCGGCGGGTGCTCCGGCGATCGCCGGCGGAGGAGGGGAGGGGAGTTTTGGGTTGGGGGAGAAGCGGCGAGCAGTACGAAGCAAGTCGCCTTCCTGTGGGCTGTGGCCTGGCCTTGTTCCTTTGCTTGTTCGAGTTGAAATGGGGATTATCCTTTTATAGATGGGGATTAGCAGTCCATCGAAATGGATAACGATGGAATTACAGTAACGTCCCTCTCTTTGGTGGAACCGCCGCAATTACACCGGAATTACGGCCAGCTCCTCGTCGTTGTGTACTTTTATGCGTTGTTCCCTTTTTCCTTTTTTTCTGTTGAGATAGGTAAACCAAAAATCCAAAGTCGATCCTAGTGGGTGTCTCTGAGGTCATAGTTATATTGACAGGGCCGGTTTGTTAACTCTCAGGATTTCAGACGAGACCCGCCAGATGTAAAAGCCTGATATTTGGATGTTTATATGATCTTATGGGTTAGATCTGTTGAATATATAAGCAATTTAGCATATAATTTAATCTATGAAAATAGGAAACAGTTCATGACTGAAACGAATATTAAACTAAGCATGTGATCTACTAATACAGTAGACATAGAGATCAAATATACAGTCATTACTACGAATAGAAACTGTAATAAGATCTGAAACAGAAAGGACAAAAACACGTACATCGCAGCGGGAGTGGAACCGCTGCCATCCCCGTTGTCGCCCATGTTGTCGATGAAGAGGTTGCCGATGTTGGGGAAGAAGTCGTCGTTGGGGAAGTAATCGCTGCCAGTAGTCGCGCGAGTGCGCTTCCTAAAAACCTGATCGCCCCTCTCCCGTACAGGATCACGAGAGGCGGGGTTCCGGAGGCCTACTGTCCCGCCTCGCGGTGCACGCCGGAAGACGGGATGGAGAAGACTTGGAAAACGGCGGCGCAAAGGTTTGGAACTGGAACGTTGAGAGACCATGTGTTTTCGCACAGAGTCGGCTAGGGTTCGCTCAGCCTGTATATATAGTGTGAGTCGGGTAGGACGTGGGCGCAGCCCCACGTTCGAGTCGGTAACAGCCCCACGATCCAAAAGAATCGGAAACGGCTGAGTGATTAACACGTCCGTTAATTACTAATTAATTGACTCATTAATTTTCCCGAACAATCCCCCACAAAGTCTCATTGGCTCATGTCATCATTTAAGTTCCAAAACATTGTTTATATACCGATACTTAGTGGAGACTGTTAAGTTGAACTTCCACTTAGAACATTACGCTACGCTAGTTCACAACTTGATAGTGGACTATGCCTTGAACTACAAATTTTCTGCGATGCTAGATTCACATAACGTCTAGACCGATACTAGGCTGCCGCAAGGCTTCCCCGCGGGTGGAGCTTATACGTCATACTCCAAAGCCTTTCATGATCTTATTAGAGAGAACCCAACTCTCATAGACTGCGACGTTTAACAGTCAAACTCATATAGGTGTGTTCCTCAAAAGATGCTCTGTAGGACAACATCTTCGCTTATAGAAGTAAGTCAATCGAAACACATTAAGATAAATATCAACCTGCCATACAGATCAGGAACATGAGAGTATTGCATCTGAGTGGGATAAATAATATTAAGGAATACTCTACTCCCAGCTGACCAACAGCTTGTCTCCCACTTCTACTTCACGGGATCTCCGATCACATAGAGTAGGTTACCACTGTGGACAACTCACAAAGTGGGTCTCAACCCCATTTCCTTAGATGCATTATCTATCACATTACGTGATAGACCCTTTGTGAAGGGATCTGCCAAATTTTTAGATGTTTGGATATAATACAACGTAATAACTCCGAAGTTCTTTAATTTTCGGACAGATTTCAATCTCCTCTTCACATGTCTTGATGACTTCATATTATTCTTCGAACTGTTTATCTTAACAATCACAGTTTGATTATCACAGTTCATAAGGATGGCGGGTATTGGTTTTTCAACCACAGGTAAGTCCATCAAGAGCTCACGAAGCCACTCTGCTTCAACAGTGGTTGTGTCTAGTGCTGTGAGTTCTGCTTCCATAGTTGACCTGGTTAAAATGGTCTGCTTGCAACACTTCCAGGAAACAGAGCCACCACCAAGTGTAAAAACATAACCACTGGTGGCTTTAATCTCATAAGCATCAGATATCCAATTTGAATCACTATAACCTTCCAGTACCCTTGGATAACCGGAATAGTGAATTCCATAGCTTGTAGTGCCTTTTAAATAGCGCATAACCCTCTCAAGCGCATGCCAATGATCATCTCCCGGATTTGAAACAAACCGGCTCAATTTGCTCACGGCAAAAGAGATGTCAGGCCTAGTTGCACTTGCCAAATACATAAGCGAGCCAATTATCTGAGAATATCTCAGTTGATCTCTAGCAATCCGTCGATTCTTTCGAAGCAACACACTAGGATCATATGGTATTGGAGAAGGCTTGCAGTCGTTGTACCCAAAACGACTCAAGACCTTTTCCACATAGTGAGACTGAAGCAGAGTTATCCCACCATCATCATCTCTCGGTACCTTAATGTTCAAAATAACATCAGCTACTCCTAGATCCTTCATCTCAAAACAATGAGATAAGAAATCTTTAACTTCCTTGATTAAATCAAGGTTTGTTCCAAATATCAGTATGTCGTCGACATATAGACAAAGAATAACTCCCTCGCCCCCACCATGGCGATAGTACACACACTTGTCACCTTCGTTTACAACAAAGCCAGCAGCAGTCAAAGGTCTTTCAAACTTTTCGTGTCATTGCTTAGGAGCTTGCTTAAGGCCATATAAAGATTTTAGTAACTTGCACACCTTGCCTTCCTGACCGGGTACTACGAAACCATCTGGCTGATCCATATAAATTTCCTCATCTAACTCTCCATTAAGGAAAGCCGTCTTAACGTCCATTTGATGAACGAGAAGACCATGTGAGGCAACCAATGAAAGTAGCACTCGAATAGTGGTCAACCTGGCCACAGGTGAGTAAGTATCAAAGAAGTCTTCACCTTCTTTCTGGGTATAACCCTTGGCCACAAGCCTTGCCTTGTACTTTTCAATTGTACCATCGGGCCTAAGCTTTTTCTTAAACACCCACTTACATCCTACAGGTTTGCACCCATAAGGACGATCAGTGATTTCCCAAGTACCATTAGCCAAAATGGAATCCATCTCGCAACGGACGGCTTCCTTCCAGTAGTCAGCATCAAGTGATGCATAAGCTTCTGAAATGGTATTGGGTGTGTCATCCACGAGGTACACAATGAAATCATCACCAAAGGAATTTGCAGTCCTCTGTCTCTTGCTCGGATTCAGGAATTGCAATTAAATCCTGACTCGATGAAAAAGGTATCTCCTGATTAGATGAGCCAGACATATCCTTCATAGGAAATATGTTCTCAAAGAAAGTCGCATCATTCGACTCCATAATTGTACCAACATGCATGTCGGATACCTCAGATTTTATTATCAAAAATCTATAACCAATGCTATGAAAAGCATAACCCAGAAGAACACAATCTATGGTTTTTGGTCCAAGCTTTCGCTTCCTGGGAATTGGTATATTGACTTTAGCCAAACAACCCCAAGTACGTAGGTAAGAGAGTTTCAATCTTTTCCTTTCCCATTCCTCAAATGGAGTAATGGTTTTATTCTTTGTGGGAACTCGGTTTAGGACATGACACGCAGTCATTAGCGCCTCCCCCCACCATACCTTGGAAAGACCCGATGTGTCTAACATGGCGTTAACCAAATCAGTTAGAGTTCGGTTCTTTCTTTCGATCACCCCATTTGATTGAGGTGAATAGGGAGGCGTCCTCTCATGGATTATACCATGTTCCGCACAAAAAGAATCAAATTCGTTTGAAAAATACTCTCCACCACGATCAGACCTAAGCCTCTTAATCTTTCGATCAAGTTGGTTCTCTGCTTCAGCTTTATAGATCTTGAAATAATTTAAACCTTCATCTTTTGATTTCAGAAGATATACATAGCAATAACGAGTGGAATCATCGATCAGTGTCATGAAATATTTCTTTCCACCTTTAGTTAACATGCCATTCATCTCACAGAGATCAGAATGTATAAGCTCCAGTGGTGCCAAGTTTCTTGCCTCCGCAGTCTTATGGGACTTGCGAGGTTGTTTAGCTTGAACACATACTTGACACTTGGAACCTTTGACAGTGGTGAATTTCGGAATTAAACTCATATTGGCTAATCGCGTCATGCAACCAAAGTTAATATGACAAAGTCGTGAATGCCAAATATTAGACTCATTATCATGGCAAACATGATTAACAACTTTAGTGCAAATATCTGACAAAGACAGGCGGAACAAGCCTCCGCACTCATAGCCTTTTCCAACAAATTGTCCATACTTAGAAATTACAACTTTATTGGACTCAAATACCAACTTAAAACCATCTCGACATAGGAGTGAACCGCTGACGAGATTCTTATTGATGGAGGGAACATGATGAACGTTCTTCAGGCGCACGATCTTGCCCGAAGTAAACTTCAGATCGACCGTACCAACACCACGAATAAAAGCATGTGACCCGTTTCCCATCAGCACGAGGGAAGTCCCTGTGACCTGGTAAGAAGAAAACATGGAGGCATCAGCGCAAACATGTACATTGGCACCAGTGTCAATCAACCATTCAGGAGAATGACAAACTGAAAGAATAGTAGGAACTATACCGTACCCAGATTCTTTCATCACAGTGTCGCCAATGACAACATTGGCAGTCTGGCCACCGTTCCCAGCTTCGCGCGCATCATGGCGGTTGGGACAACGAGGAGCCTAGTGGCCTGGATCACCACAAATATGGCATGATCCCTTCCTCGGCTGCTGCTTATTATTTTTCTTCTTGAAGTTGGTAGGCTGCGACGGCTTGTGCTTTCCATCATACTTGCCTTTGCCCCCAGATTTGTTCTTGTTGTTTTTGAATTTGCTGGGCTGCTGGTAATTTTTCTTCTGTACCACATGGGCACTAGAACCAGCCTCGGCAACTCGAGCACGTGTGTCCTTTGCTCTAGCCTTCTCCTCAACATCAAGAGTCCCAATGAGATCCGAAACAGAAAATTCATGTCTCTTGTGTTTCAGAGAAGTAGCAAAGTTGCTCCATGAAGATGGAAGCTTAGCAATAATGCCACCGGCAACACACACTTAAAGTGCTCAAGTTCCTTAGCGAGTGACTGAATTCCATGAGCTTGTTGAACAACAGTACGCTCTTCAGTCATCTTGTAGTCATAGAATTGCTCCATGACATACAACTCGCTGCCAGCGTCCAAGGCACCAAACTTGGCCTCGAGCGCAGCCCACATGTCCTTGCCGTTATCAAACGACATATATGAATCCACAATGGAGTCGTCAAGAACACTGAGAAGGGCACCCTTGAATAGGGTATCAAGCTTATCAAATACCTCCTGCTGTGCAAGAGTAAGATCGCATTCAGGCTTGCCTTTGGTGGCATCAAAGCAGTTCATGTTTTGGAACCAGTATACTGCTCTCATGCGCCACCTTTTATAGGTCACCCCTTTAAAGGGAAACGGCTTCATAGACGCGAGAAAACCAGTTGGAGCAAATTGCCTATAACCAGGTTTTTGGATTGTTGAATATATAAGCAATTTAGCATATGATTTAATCCATGAAAATAGGAAACAATTCATGACTGGAACGAATATTAAACTAAGCATGTGATCTACTAATACAGTAGACATAGAGATCAAATCTACAGCCATTACTACGAATAGAAACTGTAATAAGATCTGAAACAGAAAGGACAAAAACACGTACATCGCAGCGGGAGTGGAACCGCTGCCATCCCCGTTGTTGCCCATGTTGTCGATGAAGAGGTTGCCAATGTCGGGGAAGAAGTCGTCGTTGGGGAAGTAATCGCTGCCAGTAGTCGCGCGAGTGCGCTCCCCAAAAACCTGATCGCCCCTCTCCCGTACAGGATCACGAGAGGCGGGGTTCCGGAGGCCTACTGTCCCGCCTCGCGGTGTACGCTGGAAGACGGGATGGAGAAGACTTGGAAAACGGCGGCGTAAAGGTTTGGAACTGGAACGACGAGAGACCATGTGTTTTCGCACAGAGTCGGCTAGGGTTCGCTCAGCCTGTATATATAGTGTGAGTCGGGTAGGACGTGGGCGCAGCCCCACGTTCGAGTCGGTAACAGCCCACGATCCAAAAGAATTGGAAACGGCTGAGTGATTAACACGTCCGTTAATTACTAATTAATTGACTCATTATTTTCCCGAACAGCAAAAAGATAGCCATCGGCTCGGTTCATTCCCGCAACCCGCGGCGCGTCGTGACGAGGCGAGGCGGGCGGCGGAGGAGGAGCGCGCGTGTGGCATTCTCTTATTCTCTCTCTTTTCTATGCTTATACAAGTGCTGGTAGAGCTCACCTTATAAGTTGGTGCAACTCTCATCCAAGTAGCAGTATTGGACTAAACTTTAGTCCACCACTTGCATGCATAAATGGACCATGAGAATTTCAGAATTTATTAGGCTATTGGGCCAATGGCCCACTAGTAAATACTAGAAAATTCCAACAAAATCTGGGTATCGTTATGCCAAGGGTGATTTCGGGCGACCAACGACGCCGCACGGCTGACGCGTGGACGGAGCGGGAGCACATATGAGTGAGCAAATTGATCACGTCTTCTTTATGTTAAGCCCCGTCTTCTTTTTGTTAAGCCCCGCGCGTGAGTGTGGCCTCCTAGTGCCGCGTACGCAGCTGCCTCCGCGTCCGCGCTAGCGCGTCTATATAAAGGCAAAATATGGAGTAAAAAAAGTACAATGTACAAATTATACAGAGAACGGTGTACAGACTACACATAAAAAGAACTACAAACAAATTAAATCTAAATCTCTTTTGCATATCGGTATATGAGTTGGCTTACTTGCCATCCCCACCATAAACTCTAAGTTATATATACAAGTTACAAGTTTTCCATAATCTAGCAGCTCGGCTTCATCCCCCGTCGCCGCTAACGCGGAGTACGGACGGACTCGGCCTCGGGGCGTTAGGGTACGGAGGCTTTATCACTCGTCGACGTGTCGATGGCGACGAATCCTCCGTACCCTAACGCCTACGCTAACGCGCCGCATACTGGCCGTTACATGGAAATGTTCGTCAGAAACATGAAAATACAGAGTATACAGAACAAAAAGTACAGAGTATAACGACTAGGGTGTACAGATTACTGTGAACAGTTGTACAGAGTACACAGAAATAGGGTGTACATAGTACACAGAACATGGAGTATATAGTATATAGAAGAGGGTGTAGAGTACACATAACAGTGAGTACACAATAAACAGACACAAGGAGTATAAAGTATGTTGACAGCCGTAGTACAAGTACGTTCAAACCCGGAGTACAAGTACGTTGAAAACTTTTGGATGTACAGAAAAAAAAGTTCGTCAAAACATATCAATATAGGATCTAGTTTTGAAGATCTCAACGCGAAGAGTTCAAAAGTGAAAACGGTTTGCCATTTGAACGAACGGTTATCAAGATATTTCGTTTTTAAACTTCGGTTAAAAAAATAAAAGGGAAAAGGCTACCCTCTCACCTCCCATATCCCTTTCTCTCTCATCCCCATTTAAACTCCGGTTGCGACACTTGGCAGACATACAAGCATCCACGGGGACCAAGCGAGCAGAAGGCGACACTTGTCGCGACGGAAGTGCACCTTAGGTTCCCTTTGCAAAGGGAACCCTGTTTTTAACGATTACCGTCAGATCTCCAGCTACAAACGAAGGTAAAAAAAACCAGACACGACGGGTACGGCTGAATCGATAGTATCCGTGGAGTCAGGTCTAGCGGAGCACAAGGGCAGCACACGCGGAATGCGCGGGAGATGCCCGAGTCCCTTGTGAAACATGCGTCATTTATTCCCCTCACTGCTCACTCTCCCTCTTCATTTTCACTCACCACACTCGCTCCTCTCCTTTTCTCTCTCTGTCTCGACGGTTTCTCTTTCGGCGGCAGATCGCGAGCATCTTCAACGAGAGACGAAGGTCGGCCATCTCTCCCTCCTTCGACAGGTAGGAGCTTCATCAGCACATCGCGAGCACCGCGTCATCCCGTCTTCCTCCAGGGCTTCGTCAATGGCGATAACATCATAACCCTCTTATGCCTCGTAGATCCGTAGATCGATGACGATTTTTCTACTTACCATGACATGCATGATAGATATAGGGTTGAATGTGCTTGAAAGCTTCGATCTTTCGGTCCTGTTCGTCGGCCTGGTGTAGGGCTTCTCAGTACGGTTATGTAGGAAAATCATTTCTAGCCCAAGTGCATGTTGGAAAAATCATTTTATTTCTATAAACTCCATTATGGCTCTATTTAATTCCCTAAAATAGTTATGTATCCAAATACGATAGAAAAAATATGATACGATGATGCACCTATTAACATCTTAAATTGAAAAATTGGGATGTTACACGGGGTGTGGAAGGTTTCTCAAATAATAAAATACATTCAGGGTTTTCTGCCTTCCTAAGGGTGATAGAAATTACAAATACCAATAAAAATGGTAAATCTCAATAGAAACATTATATTAAACTTGAAAAGAAATATATATGTTTATTTGTTCACATGAACTATATACGAATCACAAAGTTATCCAGCATAAAATAAGTTTATCTATTTTGAAAGGCGGTCATAAAAAAGAATGCAGAAAGTCTAACATGAGAATGTACAACCATAATGCAAGACAAAGCAACCACATATTCATGAACTCGCATAGTGGAAATCAAGAAGCTCATCAATTCTCAACTCTGGTGGCGGAACTTCGCAATAAAACTACTACCGGTAATGATGTGGTGGGCGGGAGAAGAAACAAGATTTCGATTTAGTTTGCTGAAAATATCTATTTATTCTTGAAAGTGCACAATCATTGATTAAGAAAAAATGCATGGAATCAAACTTTTCTAGCAAATGTAGCGTCGTCTTATGTCTTCAACAACAAATCGTCTATGCTGTCGGTCCTTTTCCAACAGATTAAAGACGAGAGCGATTTTAGCACGCCCTAAACATTTAGCAGAAATAATTTCCTGAGCTGCCTTTTACACTACTAGGAAACTAGCTATAGGTGAACCACATTCTGTGGCGCATAGTTTTGCATGCGCCACAGAAAATATTTTTGGTGGCGCATAGTTTTGCATGCGCCACAGAAATATGTCTTTCTGTGGTGCATATAGCTAGATGCGCCACAGAAAGCCACATTTTTGTGGCGCATGGGCCACATGCGCCACAGAAATATGTCTTTCTGTGGCGCATATAGCTAGATGCGCCACAGAAAGACACAATTCTGTGGCGCACATCCAACATGCGCCACAGAAATGTATCTTTCTGTGGCGCATAGATGCGCCACAAAAAGGCATATTTCTGTGGCGCATGTGGCCCATGCGCCACAGAATTCTTCAAAACAGATCACACCCCCCCTCCCCGTGGATCGCCTTTTCAGTTTTGCACGAAGTGAAAGAAAATGATAAAAAATTCAAAAAATAAAATCCTTTTAGATGTAGGGAAGGTTTTGGGTCTAGTTGTTTGGAAAAATTTAAAATACACATTTTGATTTTTTTTCCAAAAGTAGGTGAAAAAATATTAAAACGGGCATAACTTTTGCATACGACGTCGAAAAAATGTGTTTAATACCTTAAAAAAAACNGCTGCACTTCACCGGATTGGATCTCGAGGATAATACATCTCCTCGCGACTAGACGAGTCTAGTTGCGGGGATCGACTAGCCAACCCCTGCACCGACAAAACGCGTTTTGTTGATCTTCGAGGGTAAGAGATTGGATCTCATCTTCGCTATCTTCATCTCATAGATCTAGATCCTTGGGGTTTATTCCGCTTTGCCGCGTAGAAATTTTTTGTTTTCCATGCTGCGACCCCATCAGGTGTGCCTCCTGGGGGGCGGTGTACACAGGACTATGGACATGTATCGCTCACACTTCTTTTGGCAGGGACGCGAGAACAACGCAAATACCATTGGGTCCGTTGGTCAACAGTCCTGTTAGCCAAAGGCCTTGGAGGCCTGGGCATTATTGACACCAAACTCATGAATATCTGCCTTATGGTAAAATGGGTTTGGAAACTGCTGACCAACCAGCAAAGACTCTGGGCGGATATCATTCGAAATAAATATCTAAGATCCAAAGAGATCTTGGTTGACACCCACGCTCCCGGTTCCCAATTCTGGAACTCTATCATAAAGCTCAAGAGTATGATTTTCTTAGGGGCAAACACAATATTCGGGATGGGAAAGCAACTAGGTTTTTGGATTGATTGGCGGCAGGGGGTCGGGGCCCCTCAGGGATAGATTCTCCCGGCCATCTACGCTATCACCTCGGAGTAAGGGGCTTCGGTGGCCCCGTCACTTCGCAACGGGGAATGGGAGATTCCCTGTCGACGGGTGTTTGGCCAAGTGGAGGCAATTGAGTGGTACAACTTGTCGAGGGAAATCCCCTGTGAACCACTTGTGGCTGGTGCAGACAGGTTGACTTGTGCCCTTGAGCCCTCTGGGAACTTTTCGGTGAAATCTCTATACCGAAAACTTTGCCAAGGTCTGCCGCAAAAGCACTTCAGCGAGATCCGGGGGATTGCTATTCCCCTTAAGATCCGTATCTTCCTATGGCAGCTGGTGAGGAAGCGCCTCCCGTCGAACGACAACATTGTGCGCAGACATGGCCCGTCCAATGGCCGATGTACCCTTATGGTGAGTTTGAGGACTTTAACCACATATTTTTCCAGTGCTCGCTTGGCAGATTCATGTGGAGCGCAATTAGGGAACTGCTACACTGCTCATGGAACTCTTCGTGTTGCCCTGATATGTATAGGCTCTTACGTAGTTATAAAATGGCTATGTATTTACAGGTGTGGAAGCCAATGGCTAGGAGACAGGACCGCGACGCAGTGGAGCAGGCGATCGGCAGGATTCGCTCGCTCTACAACACCGTGAGGGATAGGCCGGAAGACCTAGATCCTCCCCCTGCCGGTATATAGCCTTTGTAGGTTGCCTTGTCCTGGGCTCTACTAGTCTTAGAGTTTGCTGCTGATGTAGCCTTTGTCCTTTGTCCTTCGAGACACTCTTGTTGTAATATGTACTCTGTGTTGACCTTGGCCGGTTAGCTTTATTAATTTAAATCTGGGCTCTGCTCGAGCCTTCCTTCTAAAAAAAACATAGTAAAGGCATTGTCTGGAATTCCAATTGAAATGACATTCCAATTCCGTGATAACCAAACATGTTGGCCATGGAATCTGAAATGAATTCCTCTGAAATGATGGGATCCAAACGACCCCCTAACTTTAAACTCATAGGCGTTAGACAAATCAAATCCCGACGTCGAAATTCATGTCGATCGCACCCTGGAATATTGAATCCTAGTAATCGAACATTGGACCTAGTTTTCAGAGCAACTTTTTTTAAATGGTTACTCTCCCGCCGACTAAGTTGACCCACGTGCCATATATGTCTTCTTCCCCTCCGCCCCCTCTTACTCCCTCTCTATCGTCCCTCACATGGAGGAGACGCGCTACGGGAAGCGGATGGGCCGGATAGCGGATCAACGCGGGTGACGCTCGACATCGGAGTCGATAAAGACAATGCCCAAGGCTACGCGTCTGCGGCCCGTCGTGTTCTCACTACATACAGACAGATGGACATCAAACTATTGCTGCTCGAGCGCCTGCATGATCTCCTCAAGGCTATAGCAGTCGGGATGGTGTCGGTGAGCTCTAACTGCACGCGCAATGGGGTCGGCGACCTCTAACTGCGGCGGGGCCCAAAGATGGGCCGGTGGCACACTCACCCTCGCCGTGGGCGTCGGCGGCTGCTACGGCAGCTCAGAGAGCGGGCCAGTCCAGCTCGAGTTCGCGCCGACTAACCCCTCGGGTCAGTGCTGGCCATGGGCAAGCCCGGCCCAGCCCGACCCGGCCCAAAAAAGCCCGACCCGGCCCGGCCCGGCTGTGCCATCGGGCCGGGCTCGGGCCTGTATTTCGGGCCCGACGGTCGGGCCGGGCCGGGCACGGTCTTAAGGAAAACAGGATTTTAGCTTCTGCCGGGCCGTTCGGGCTTTGGTCGGGCCGAGCCGAGCTCGGGCCCGATTTCTGCGGCCCGACAGTCGGGCCAGGCCGGGCTCGGGCCTAGATTTTCTGCACCGGGCTTTTTCTAAGCCCGGCCCGAGCCCGACCCGGCCCGAGAAATGGTCAGTTCTACCTCGGGTAGAGGTGGAACCGGCGGCAGCTCCATGGCCATCCGCTCGTACCACGGCGGTGGCGGCGGCAGATGTTGGACCTCCTCGGCGGACCGGCGCAGCACGATGTCCTGTCCTGGACACATGCGGGCCTCCTCCGCGGCGTGGGTGACCAGCGAGGCCGCCATGGCCTGCTTGATCTCAGGGTCGTCCTCCCTCGTCCGGGTCGGGCTCGTGCTGCTCCTCCTCCTTCACCCACATCGGTGGTGGCGGCGGAGCAGAGCGGTGTCGGGGCGGCCGTAGGGACAGGAACGCCGTCCGGCAACGAGCGTCGTGTCACAGAACCAAATGTCCCAGTAGGGACTCTCCGGCGCGAACGTCGGGTCGTGGAGGAGATCCGGCGGTAGCTGGGCCTGCCGACGCTGGATCACCTGCTGGTTGGCTCAGCCGCTCGTCGGGACGGCAGGCACTGGAATCTTTTTCGGATTCAGATGCCAGTTGTCCAGGGGAGCGGGACGGCGTTGTCCCAGTACCACCGACAGGTGTCGACGGGGATGTTGGGCCATTCTCTCAAGCACGGCTGGTTCGCCACCCCCGGCGGTGCAATTTGGAACGGAGCGGCCGGGGTGGGAGCGCGGCGTCACTGCCCTGACGAGGACCCGGCCTCGGCGTTGTGCGCCCCCTTCCCGTTCTTCTTGAAGAACCCCATTGGGCGGTGGGGCGGTGCGCTAGGGTTTGGTGCCGGTGGCGAGGGAGCAGTAGTGGCCACAAGTGGGGATAAACTGACCGGGTCCACCCGCATGCGTGGATAAAAAGAAGGACCGGGGTGTCGGTTGGATCGCTGCCAAGTGGGGCCGAATCGGGAAGGTGGATCGGCGTGGACGGATGCGGCGACGCTCCTTTTCACGTCCGTGTGGACGCAAACCTTTCCCAGATTTGGGCCAGGAATGGGTCTGGCCGGATGCGTGACGGATGAAAAACGGACGCATGGTCCGTTTGAGTCGGCGCGTTGGGCCGTGGTCTGCACCCAAACGAACCGAAACGGAGCATTTCGTACATAATGGGTCGACGCGTTGGAGTTGCCCTAAAATGGACCTTTTCCATAATAAAACGGGACACATCAGCTTGGGCTTGCCACTGTGTAGATAGTAAAACGGGACACATCAGCTTGGGCTGTCTAGCGCACGGACGGAGCAGGCAAGCTACACAGCTACAGCGAGACCAACTGTGGTGACCTAAAGCGCGAACAGTGGCCGGTTAGCTACGAGCTAACAAGTCCACATCGATCAGTCGATCACACGTACTTGCTGTTTCTTGTGTATTCATGCATGCATGTGTGGGAATCGACCGAGCATGCGCCTTAACTCTAGCCCTAGCTAGCTACGCACAGCATCTGCATGCCTGTCTCTCAATTATTGAGGTTGAGTGTGCTCTATCTTTCTCTGTATTCCGTAGGTTGGTAGACGGACGCTCGATCGATCGATCGATCAGCTCCACGATGCTTTTGGTTTCCCAGCTCCCAGTTATTGATAGGTTGGAGAAGTACTTGCAGTATGCTGAGCTCGAGTTCTTCCTCTTGGTACTGTCTACATGGATGCTGCTGAGCTATACCTGAGCCTCTCCTGCAGCTAAACAGCAGCAGAAGCAGTGAGTAGGTGACTGTAAACTTGCTCTGCTCCCCATCGTTGTATGTTGCCACAAAGAGGAGACTAGCTGGCTGGCTAGATACTCCATGACGCGTACATACGTAGGTATACTCAATCCATGAAGAGCGAGTGCACATGCAGCATCGTACAGACGGGAGACAGCAGCATCTGGAATTCTGGATGCGGCGCACGGACAGTACTGATGATATATTTCTTCTTGGAGCAAAGCATTTAAGCGGAGACACAACTAGCTCCCCTGATATCTCCAAAGACAGACAGATCATCCATCGGTCGGTGCACATGCGGATCAATCTCTACAGGGAAGATGCACAGTGCGGCCTTCAGTTCAGTTCAGATCAGAGCCGCACACATGCATACACTACATGCGTCGCTCGATCGATCGATATACCGGACGGCCGGCCATGTCCAGATCGACGGCGTAAACAACTGAGCTGGAGCTCGTGTGAAGGGAGGGGCAGTGCAGTGCAGGCAGGGCGGCCATCCCATCATCGCCATGCTTGCGATGGATGCAGTGAAATTTAACGAAAATAACCTTTTTTGCGACAATTTTTACAAAATGACCCCCGATTTGAAAAATTTCACGAAATAACCTGTTTGTCTAACGCCCGCCCCTAAGGCGTTAAACCCTACTTCGTAACGCCACGGAGCACGGCGTTACACCCCTCGCCCTGTTGACCCACGTTGACCCGTGGTGGGTAGCATAACGCCTTGGAGTGAGGCGTTATGTTGTAACCCTAACGCCTCTGTATGTGGCGTTATGTGGCTGGAACCCTAACGCCTCCGTCCGTGGCGTCAGTCAAACCGGAGTTCCGGCCTCACGTCCTGACCGGGCTCGGTTAGGCAACGGATTTCGCACGGAGTTAGAGCGGACTTCTGGTATAACGCCATAACGCCTTCGATGGTGGCGTTACGGTGAGCCGTATAACGCCTTGGACTGGGGCGTTATGCGGCTGAATAAGCAGCCGCGCGTGCCCGCCCGCACCCCCATCTCCCCCATTCCTCTCCCACCCGCGCCCGCGCTGAGCCGCCGCCCCCGTCGCCTCTCTCTCCCTTCTCAAATCCCTCCCTCCAAATCCGTCAGTTCTGAGGCAAAATTGGTTGGATTTGGCATTCCTCCAAGTGGTGAAGGTATTCTCCCCCGAATCCCCTTGTTTTATTGGTCAAATCTGAGGATTTTCTTCGAATTTAGCAAACCTAGTTCATCCTCTTATTTGGCAAATTTATTAGGTTGGGCTAAGGGATACGGTATGTGTAGGTTAGTAGTTCATCTTGTAGTGTAATTTTGGGTTAGTGTTCTTGTTTTATTGAATTGTCATTTATTTTTATTTTCTCATAGTAGTTAGAGTGATAAAGGAATTATTGTCAAACTTATTGTGTAGAGATGGTTTAGTGGTTTATTGATATAGAGTAGTTATGATATAGATAAAATAGTGGTGTATTCGGTATTGATATAGAGAATTTAAGATATATTTTTGTTGTAGGATGTAGAGAATTTAAGATATATAGAAAAGTTAGTGTTTATTGGTTCATTGAGTTGAATATAGAGAAGTCAGTGCTATTTTTGATATAGAGTTTTGTTATATCGATTTGGTAGTGCTTTATTTATATATAAAGTAATTATGGTATTTTTGTTGTAGGATGACGTCTCTTCTCCAAGACGTGTACGATAAGACGCACCGTGGGCGATTAATGTCGGAAGAAGTGGTTTTAGGCCACCTCCACTTGAGGTCTGGTGCGGCTGAAGGCCCGGACGTTGACGTTGACGATCCAAGGCGTCCGAAGATGCACTACGACGAGAGATACACGAAGTACATCCGGCAAACGGGCCTACTGCCGTTCGTGCAGCTTGTTCTTCGGGGGGTACCGAAGTTCAACCCTCCTACTGTTCAAGGTATTCTCCTCCCAATCCCTTTGTTTTGTTGGTTCAAATCTGTGAATTAATGCGAAATTTGCAAACGTAGTTCATCCTCCTATTTTGTCAAATTTGTTAGATTCCGTGGTTAGATTCGGCTTAGGGTTAGGTTTTGTGTTGAGTACTAGTTCATCTCATGTTAGGTTAGGTTTAGGTTGGATTATGGTTGGGTTTGTGTTAGGTTTGGGTTATGGTTGGGTTTGAGTTAGGTTGCAATTTAGGTTCAATTCAATTATTAGTTTATCGAACTAGTTAGGTTAGGGTTCGGTTACTTTATAGTTACTAATTTTGCGCTATGTTTACCTCGCAAGGCACAAAAAAATGACAAGGACAAAGAAAGCGACAGACGATTCCCCCGTTAATAAACCTAGAGGTTGCAAGCCAAAAGCAATGAAGGCACAACGTGCGAAGGGTACGAAGAAAGCACTGACAAAGAAAGATTTCAGTACGATGGGTTTGAACGAGTGGACCGAGGTAAGATTGACGGTGGACCCTTATTTGTCACCAAGGGAGCGGGTTGCGGACACCCGTTTTTGGAATAAAGAACAAGCAATCATATACGAAGTCGTCATCGAACAGAAGAACACAGAGGTTGTCAAGCAAAAGCACGTGGATTTCAAGTACATCAAAGAATATGAATGTCAGTTCGGAGGTCTCGTTGAGCTATGTGAGGGCATGGGGGTGAAGAAGATTATGGAATTTGAACAAGATTACAACACGGATCTTGTGAAACAATTCTATGCAACCGTGTACTTTGTTAATGATAGAGAGAAGACTATAAAGTGGATGACCGGTGATGACATGCATAGTGCCCCTTTCATCGACTTTGTCGAAGCCATGCACTATGAGGGGCAGTATGCAGCGGGAAATGCCGTGGCATGCTATGGGTCCGGTGCTCCGCCTCACAAGAAGTGTCTTAAATGGCACTATCCGAAGGACTCGAAAGACATCGGTAAAATGGTGGGGCTCAAAGCAAGGTACTACTATTTGATGAAGCTACTGAATGTCACAATTTGTGCAAAGGGCGGGAATTTTGGTGAAATAAGTGGTCATGTCATCCAGCTGTTGTACCAAGCTCGCTGGACGGAGGGCGAGATAGATGTGATGCAATGGATGTACGAGACGATGAGACAAGTCGTCAAGCACAGACGATCTCTTTGTTATGCACCCTACATCTATGCGTTCATCAAGCATGTGCGAGCCAAGAGGTATAAACATCTACCACCTCTGGAGACTTTGTTTCCGGCAAATGTACATCATCAGTCGTACGAACCAAAGGCGCAGCGCGAGAAGTCAAAAACCTCGTCAAAGCGTGAAGAGGTTGGTGCATCATCAAGTGGTGCAAACCGGAATTCGAGTGGGTTACGCACTTTTTTCACCAACTTGTTCTCCATGTGCAAAGCAACTCATGACCGCACCCATAGTATTCATCAAATTCAGAAGAAGCATCTACGGGAGTTCCGAGAAGACCGTAGGCAACGTGGATTTAACAACGTTCCACAAGATGGGAAAGACCTTGATGAGTCAGACAAGGAAGATTTCTATATGCCATCTCTCACGGACCAAGACTTTCAAGGTTGGGTTGGTATGCCACACCCCTTTGCCGCAGATGAACAAGATGGTGCGAGAGGAGAAGAAGAGACCAACACGGAAGATGAAGGTGAAGAAGAGGCCAGCGATGGTACTGATTAGGACTATGTACTAATTCCATTCGTGTAATGAATTTATGTAATGACATTTAATAGTAACAATGTTTGAATTCTACTTTGGTAACAACGAATTGCTATAATTGCTCTGTAATGCAGGACTAACTGTGTTATTACTGAGATATGATTGCTATCTTTAAACAAGCAATGGTAGTTGGGAAAAACATGGAACACAAAGACCCAGCAGTATAACGCCCCCATATGGGGCGTTATACGTCCTACCCTAACGCCCCGATCCAAGGCGTTAGACAAGCTACGTCCGGGACTTAGTCCGTCTGGGCTCGGTTCGGTCCCGGAATTAGGTCGGACATAGCACGGCCTACATCATAACGCCTCGGTCCGGGGCGTTACATATCAACACATAACGCCTCCGAACAGGGCGTTATGGTGTTGGGCCAGTCTCGTACCGTTTACCTTAGCTCAAAGGGCGGTACAAGTTCATAAGTTACATGGCATACAAGACCCATATAGGATGAAATGCGATACAAGTTCGAAACCACACATTGTGCCATAAGGGTTACATGCCATACAATCATAGGACGTCAACAAGGCATAAGGCCTAGTTCAATTCATAGATGTTTCTGGCGTCAATAAGGCATACAACTACATGCTTAGAACACTCTACTGTGTCCAACGGGGAAACTTGCCCTTCCGCTGCGCCGGGTCCTCTTCACGGTCACCATCTTCCTCTTCTCGTGCACGGCTAACCGTATCACGCTTCCTCTTCGCTTCTTCCTCCTCCGCCATTGCACTTGCCTCCCGAAGCACCTTCTCCTCAAATTCCCTCCTCTCCCTCCGTACCCTTTCGTTGTACTCCACCCTTGACTTTGAGTATCTTTCACACATCACCCTGTGTTCTTCTTTCCTCTTTGCCAATCTTTCACGCTCCATGCGCTTCTCCCTCGCAAGGTATTCTCGCTGCAGTCTCCAGCGTTCTTCCCTCTTCGCTTCTTCCTCCTCTTCCTTCTTCCTCTTTTTTTCGGCTGCCTCCTTTGCTAGCACCCTCGCCGCAGCTTCCTCCCACCACCCCGGCCTTTTACCCTCGTCCTCCTTACCGTCGTCCCACTTCTTCGTTGCCTTGTTGGGTTGGGACGCGGCCATACCTACAACAGTTTGACCATTTTGTTAGAACAATTAATAACAATTAATAACAATAAATAACATTTGCGTGTTAAAAAAAAACAATATCGTTTCTATTTTACCTTATTAGTGCCAACCATTTCCTCCCCTACTACGACTACCTCTCACTCTTTGCGTTGGCGGGATTCCGAACCAATAACCCAGACCACGACCACCTCCATGACCGTACCCTCCTCCACCACCTCCACCACCAACTCCACTATATCCGCCTAGGCCAAATGACCCACCTCCATTACCATAGCCTCCTACACCACCTCCATCACCACCATCACCATATCCGCCTAGGCCAAATGACCCACCTCCATCACCGTAGGTTCCTCCACCAAGACCACCATCGACATTTGGATTACCACGTCCAGCGCCGCTATCATTAACGGGACCACGACCACCATTTCCTCCTCCACCCGCACCATCTCGTCCTCCCACATTAGCACTATGACCACCTCGTGTACGAGCACGGCGTGCGTTACCATCTCCTCCTCGACCACCAGCCTCAACATTCCCTCCACCAAGACCACCGTGGCCACCATGCCCACGCCCATGTCCACCTATATCATCACCGCCTCCCCGTCCTTCACGCGCACGACGAGCACGACGGGCACGACCACCACGAGCCCCGTCACCATCATCACCACCATCAGCATTTCCTTTTGTTCTTTTTCTTTTGTTAACACGAGAACTTGAACCGCCTGTAGGAGGGTTCTCACTTGTACGAGGCTCTTGGAAATGTTGATTGCCCCATGCCCCAAAATGACCACCACCCCAATCATCCATGTCACCCTTAAACCGTCTCGTTTGACGCCTTCCTTTCTTTTCCACCTTCAATCTAGAATCGGGGTATAAGAGAGGTCCGTTATATTCCGGCCAAACCGATGGGTCTAGATACGGTTCGAACCTTGCCCCCCATGTGTCTTTTACAGCCTCGATCTTATAATATTTCATCCTCACATTATCTGAAGATTCATACCCCACGTGTCTCTTCCGACCCGCCGCCATCAAATGTGCACATGGAAGATGATACAAAGTTGGTCTGCAACATGAACACTCGCCGCTTGTCAGATTAACCTTGAAAGCTCCACCTCCATATTGCACACCGCTCTGGGTGATGCCTCCTGGCTCGACCACTTGATACACCATGTTTGTGTTATCAAATTCTTCTACGGCTAGCGTGTCCGCCTTAAAAGTTTGGTAGGTCATCCATTTGTCAATCTTGGGTGGATATTTGTACGCCTTCTTACGTTTGTTCTTTCCGGCTATTCGCTTTGCCGTCAACTTACTATAGTTCAGAAAATATTCATTCATCTTCTGAAATGTATATTCCACTATTGCTGTAACTGGCAAGGACCGCACACCCTTTATCACATTGTTGAAGCATTCAGCCATGTTGCTTGTCATGTCACCATACCTCCTCCCTTGGTAGTCATATGCCCGCGACCACTTATTCCGATCTAAAAAGTTCCTCATTAGGAACTCTTTGCCCCCATCGTCAGAAGCTTCAAATATTTTGTCATACAACTTCTGGAAATGACGAGCGGTGAACGCGAGACAGCAATCTTGGAGCAAATCAGCTAAATCCTTACTTTGGCATGCCCTGTAGAAGTTGGAGCAGAAATGTCTCATGCACCACCTATGGTGCACACGGGGGTAACCGGGAATTTCTATCTCCACCGCGTTTAGTATCCCTTGATGTCGGTCCGAGATTATGCAAACCTCTCTTTCAGGTCCAACTAACCTTGTCCTCACAAGATGAAGAAACCACTCCCAATTGTCATTGTTCTCGGCTGACACAAGAGCGAATGCCAAAGGTAGCAACTGGTCGCCACCATCATGCCCTACCGCGACCATGATTGTGCCCCTATACTTGCCAGTCAGAAATGTGCCATCCACGGATAAAACAGGTCTACAATGTTTGAAAGCATTTATGCAAGGCCCAAATGTCCAGAATGCACGTCCAAATCTCCTCACAGCTTTACCGTTGTACATAACTACTTCCGAATCCAAAGGCTCCACCACATGGTACATATTCGGGTTTGTTGCCGCCATCGCTTGTAACACCATGCCCAGCCGGTTGTATGACTCTTCCCAATCACCATACAATATCCTAAAAGCGGCTTGCTTAGCCTTCCATGCCTTCCCGTACTGCACCGTGTAGCCGTAAAGCTCAAACACAAATTTCATAATTTCCTTTATAGCACATGTCGGTGCGATCTTTACGATACCGGTGATTTTCTGGCCAATGAACTCAGAGGTCAACTGACGGTGATCATTCTTAGCATTAGCCTCATCGATATTCTTCGGGTCACAACGGTGAATCAAGCAGCTATCTCTGAGGATCCACGAAGATCCACCCTTCATAGGCCGTGCACGGACAACCCATGGGCAGTTGTCCGAAGCTTGATCACATACAACTTGGTAACGCACCTTCTCGTCTGAGTACTTCACACGGAATGGTCGATGATTCCTCACCGAGAAGTCCTTTATCCAATTTTTTAGTTCATCCAAACTTCCAAAAATGGTTCCTTTACAGACTCCGTGCCTATTAAGCTTCGTTTCTTTCTTCGAATATGACCTTGGTCCAAGATCTTTACTTGTACCGCCATCAACTATTGCCTTCCGTGCGAGTCTTAGGTCACAAAACAATGGTGTCCGCTCATCCCGGCCAAATGCTTTCTTGAAGGCTTTCGCTTCCACCGCCGTCAACCCATCCTCATCAATTTCTTCTTCCGGGCCTTCATACTCCGAGTCCAATGTATATGCTCGCGAGTACGGCATGTCATGATCCATATCTTCTTCTAAGCAATTTGCTTCCACATCTCCGATGTCATGGTTACGGAAGCCATGTTCCCCTGGATCACCCTCGGCATCCAAGCCTACTCTCTCGTCATGATTGTCATCGTTGTCATGACGATCATATTGGTTATTCAAAACCGGGCTCAAAGGTTGCGTCAAAGGAGGTTGGCTCATAGTTGTGTCATAAACTTCCGGCTCCACCTCAACACGTGGTTGAACACGTTCACCCGGGCTAGGTCTTTCACTAGCAGAGGCAACGACATTCAAATCAATGTGCCGCCGAGGATCAACCTTCCTTGTGGCAAATATCTCTAACGATTTGTCTTGTGAGTCCAAGACAACCGCCTTGTAAGCTTCCCAACGATTCTCGGAGTCAATAGGCATGATCTTCCACCGAATGTAATGATCGTACCCAACATTGTATCTTCCTTGCAAAACAACCACATCATTTGTGTCCATCCAATTCAACTCACTTCTGACCTTCCCCACAACATCGACATAGGTAGGACTACAATCGAACACCATAACTATCTCTTCCGGGTCTCTATAATCAATGTCTCCTTTCGAAAAGCCCACAAAGTCCACATGATGAACATTCACGATTCTCGACAACATCTATGAACAATATGACAACAAATACTTAATAAAGACCCCAAAAAGCTAATTATTCTCAAATCCCTATCTACCAACAAAATAGGGTTAGGGTTAGGGTTAGGACTAGCTCAAATTCATCCAAACAACCACATATAGTCAACATATCAAACAAATCTTAACATATAGCAATTACATCTAGGGTTCTCAAATAGAAGAACAAAACCAAATCTCAAGATTTTAGTTGGACAAGAATAAGGGGAACGGAGGAGATTACCTTGGACAATGCCGAGGAGACGAAATCCACGGAGAAAAGCTTCCGATTTGAAGGGGATTTGAGTGGGGCGGAGAGGGGATTTGGGAGCAAAGGGAAAGAAATTTTCGAGCTAGTGAAATGAGGAGGTAAGTGGGGATGCGGGGGCTGCAGCCCCTTTACCACCAGCCCGAATAACGCCACGGAAGGGGGCGTTACACATAAAGCAACCCTAACGCCACGGTCGGGGGCGTTATCCTCCGGTACTATAACGCCTCACTCCAAGGCGTTATGCTACCCACCACGGGTCAACGTGGGTCAACATGGCGAGGGGTGTAACGCCGTGCTCCGTGGCGTTACGAAGTAGGGTTTAACGCCTTAGGGGCGGGCGTTAGACAAACAGGTTATTTCGTGAAATTTTTCAAATCGGGGGTCATTTTGTAAAAATTGTCGCAAAAAAGGTTATTTTCGTTAAATTTCACATGGATGCATGGCGAGTCCCAGGTGATGTGACAAAAGATACCTGACGGGCCCTCCGTGTTGGGGATCGGTGTGGGTGAAAGTTGACCGGAAAGCAGAGCCGCTGAGATGACCCGTCGTCGTGTCTCTCCCCTCTCGCAAAGCTCCAGACGCCATGTGCGCGCGCACGCACGTACCGGCGACACCGAGCTATGGGCACCAAGCTTTGGGGAATCCTTCGTTGTTATATACTGCCACGCCACCCTCTGAAACTAGCCATGCCTCTCCACAATCGGAAACGCACACTCTACGTGGTTGGAGTAGCTGGCTAGCTGCAGAGTGACTGAGACGATGGGTATGTAATTTGGTGATCTGAAATTCTGAATCCCGGGAATGTGCGTGCGTCTCGCTTCACTGAACAAGAGATTCAGAGACGGCTGGGCTGGGAATAGCATCACATGATTTCCGGTTCAGAACTTGGCTATCCGATCCGATGTGTAGATCGATCTGTGCTTTTACATGTACTCAGAGCTCTCGATTCGTCAATAGAATCCGGCCCCTACCTCTCCTGCAGTGCCCCGGTTCAGAAATGGCCACGTATATAGATTGAACCATATTGACTTTCCGCTAGTACACAGCGTGCGTGTATGGTGCATATCAGAACGAGGCAGGCAGGCTGAAAGTGGACAGGCTATATTTATACACACGGCCGACTGTAGTTTGGGGTCAGATCCCAGCACGCGAGCCTTGTTTAGATTGCAAACAGTGCTCAGACCAGCGAAGAAGTTTCACTGGAATGGAATGCATGCGAAGGCAGGCGGAACAGGGAAGAAAAGTAAAGGGCCACGACTCACGAGCTGGAACGCTGTAGCCAAAGTGGGAAGGCAGATATTTCATATTTGAGTACGCTGACATGATTGTTCAGTTGCACGCACAGATCAATGGTTGGCATTTGGCGCTCCTGAAACGAAATACTTTGCCGCCAGATTTCTTTTATTGAAATGGGGGAATTTTCTTTTCTTAGAAAACCCTCTCGAATAATATTGTTGATCTAGCAAAAAAAAAAATCTTAAAAAAACGCACATTGTTCTTTTTACGGGGAAAAACCGGATCGAAATTCACACAGGCGAGGAGACCCGTCGTTCATACAATGCTAACCTGACAAACGCAACAAACACACGTCTCCGGCTCCGGGACCATCGACCCGACTTACACCACTCCCCACCAAATCCACACACGAGGCACAACGCTGCACGACCCAGCCGTCTTGCAGCCCCCGCTACTAAGGCGATCGTCCGCAGACCTCGGCGTGGGAGACCAAGGTCGCAGCCTGTACATATCACCACCATATGGAGCAGCCACCTCCGCGTCCTCCTCCCTCGGCCATAGAGCCATCTTGGACAACCACCGCGAGAACATCGCACCGTGAGGGCCAAGAGACTCCAAGGTGACGCCTCCAACAAGGTAGTGACACATCTGTCACCGTCGCTCGCTCCGATTGAGCTGAGGTTTTCACCCGGAGAAGATATTGGAACCATTCATGTCAATCGGGGTCAAAACTCCACAACGACGCAAACAAGTAGAAGAACAACGCCTGAAGGCGCCTCAGGGCTTTCGCCCCGAGCTCAACCTGATCGCATGCAAAGTTCAAGGAGCAGCAGGATGGCAACATGACTCCATTGTCGACCACCAAGCTCCACCACATACCGCAACCGCCGTGACACCTCACTCTGCGATGATTGCCATGCCGGCCGTGTCCACGTTGTTGTCGCCACCCCGACCCTCTCGCCCCCAGAAGCACGTCTTGTCGAAGGAGGAGGAACACCAAAAGCGCTTGGACCTCTCCCAACTCGTGTGTCAAGGAGAGTGAGGGACGCCAAAGCCTTCCTGGTCGTCATTTTAATCCACCAACTTGGAAGGGATATTGTCGGTCATTATTGGGATATATATTACGTGGAGGCCGAGCTAATCTTGTATTTCCCCCAAAGTCTAATAGTGAAGCGGTATTTGGAAAATAGGTGTGAGGCCAATTTTAGGAATCGAGTGTAGGAAAAATTTAAACTATATGTACACGTACACATGAATAACTCCATCAACTAATCACCCTGAGGACAGAAAAAGGGAAAAACATGAGAGCAGGACAACATCAAACCTTGAAATCGAACGAAATCCCTGCCCAATGAATGCTTCGAAGCGGCGAGGAGGCGCCCCCTCCATGCTCCATGCTATATGATGCTCCATCTAGAGGGTAAGAGGGTAAGAACTCTGGGAAAAGTGGTGGACGGAGCAGCATGAGAGAACGT
The DNA here is from genome assembly GCA_012064385.1 of Puccinellia tenuiflora. Classification (NCBI taxonomy): domain Eukaryota; kingdom Viridiplantae; phylum Streptophyta; class Magnoliopsida; order Poales; family Poaceae; genus Puccinellia; species Puccinellia tenuiflora. Next base: position 629,444 of record QRDG01000118.1, read on the forward strand.
GGATACACGGGGGATGTGTCGTCGAGAAGAAGAAAAGGAAACTTAGCACATGTTGTAAAGGGGAGAGGAGAAGTCGTCAACTACTCGGTGCTATACTTTTTTTTATGGGGAGCATAATCCTAGCCTTTACATCAGACTGATAAACACAAACTTTTTATTGCATAGTTTTCAAAGTGAACAGTTGTGCAACTCAAGGATCAGCCAACATGGCTACATGAACCAACCATTGAAAAATAGAAAAAACACAGTGTATTCTTCCAACATGCTGCCAGCCATACTGTTCGAATATAGCCCGTACAAGTGCCATCATTCAAGTACATCTAGAATCCATAAGAGCTCAGTACTTTGGTGGAAGGAGAAAGGACCATATGTGGATCCAATAAGTAGCTCTGTGAACAATTTTAAAAAAGTTGAACAACTCCAACCTTATTAAAAACAACATCATTAAGGTAATTCCAAATTGCCCAAACAAAATCACAAACACCATTATTAATACGAGTTTTAGTTTTCTTATCAACCCCGCTAGCCAGGTAGCAAATATATTGGCAATTATGGTAGGTGGAGAAATATTATAAGTGAAATGTATAAGTCTCCAATTATTACGTGCAAAAGGATATTACATACAAAATGATCGACGGATTCGTCCGGCTGACAAAAAACACATTGCTTACACCCGTTTGAACGTCTTTTGGCAAGGTTGGCTTTAGTAAGAATAACTTTCTCATGAACGAACCACATGAAAATATTAACTTTTGAAGGAAACTTTAATTTCTCATGAACGAACCACATGAAAATATTAACTTTTGAAGGAAACTTTAATTTTCATAGATACTTGCGCAAAAAAAGGTATATGCTCATTCATAAAATCAGCTTATATGGATTTAACTAAGAATCTCCCAGATGAAATCAATCGAAAAAATCATCATTTTGTGATAACGATGCCCTCATAAATTTCTGTGCCATTTGTAGCCAAAAGATCCACTTGTCACCTGTCAAAGACCGCCTAAACTGAATGTTCAACTATGAGTTTGACAGAACATCTGCAAGAAAAACATTTGTCGACCAATACTGAATAGGGATGGATATACTCAACGACGTAACTAGGTCCCTAAAATTATAGTTTGGTCAGCAAAGATCATGTTATGGTTCCTATGGCATCGCGGTGAGGAACAACAATAAGATTTCTCCCTCTCCTCTTCCACTTTGTCGGCAATGACCATGCCGGTGGTGTTGAGGAGAGCTAGGAACCGTCGGGTCACTACTACCTTGGAGTGGAGATTCTCGTATTGTCTATGTGTGTTGTAGGTTTGATCTTAGCAGATTCAGATCGACTGAAGGGTTAAATGACAGACGATTTTAGTTTTGGGCTGCCGGTAGTTAGGGGCACATGCCCGAAGACTTAATTCCCACTTGTCATTAACAAAGTCGGTCTGACTCTGGTAGGGGAGCAGCGATAGCAGCGGCAGGCGCTGGCGGCGGTAGTGGTCGTTAGGTGGTCAAAGAATCCCGATGTAATTTTTATTATGTCTAGGGTGGAGTAATCGCTAGAATAACGCTTAGTAAACCCCACGCCCAGTAAATGAGCCGTCTCCTCACATGCATTGGTGGAGACCGTTCGCATGCATTGGCTTTCACACCTCTAGAAACCCGAACATGTTCCCACTTGCATGTACACACCGGAAGGGAAAAGGAAAGAGAGAAATCAGCGGGCCTAATTCCTCCCAAAACGCCTCAATTAATAGTGTAATTAATGACATGCGCCTTATTTCGCTCCCATTCTGAAAATGCATGGATTTGGAGCTGCGCCCTTTAAACAAAAATGGAGGGAGTACACAAATTAAAGTCATTGATGTTGCTGCATTTACCAAGTAATTAATTTTACCAATAGCGCAATATTATATTCAGCCAAAATAATCTTCAAGATCACGCAGAAAATAAAAAAGGATAATGTATTTTGTCCACATATCCCACACCATAAACATTAGAGATAGATTATTACATTACAAACATGGCTGGCCTCCTAACAAAATCATGCCAGATCATCCAAGATCTTTCACAAAGTAAAGTCATTCATGTTGCTGCATTCGCTGCATATACCAAGTAATTAATTTTACGAACAGCGGAATATATATTCAGCCGAAATAATCTCCAAGATCACGCAGAAAATGAAGAAAGATCACGTATTTTGTCTACATATCCCACAGTCCCACACCATAAAGAAAGATACATTATTACATCACCAACGTTGATTGCTTCTCACGTAATCTTTACCATATCGTCTAATCATGGCACAAATTAAAGTCATTTATGTTGCTGCATTCGGTGCATTTACGAAGTAATTAACATTACGGAAACTACACTGATCATTCGTCTAGTATAAAGATGATCGAGTGGTCGATCCTATTCCAGCATCACCATCATCTTCATCCTATCTCTGTGTCTGGCTCTGATCATGGCGTCGTTTCCCATTTTCTTATTACCATTTCTCTTGCTCGCCAGCCTCTCTTGTACACCTGTACAGTGCTATATCAATCCATCGGCCGCAAGGGCTCAGCAAGATGCGGCAGAGGCGTCTGCTTATCGCACTTACATCGTGCTTGTCGAGCCACCGCCCTCCGATACCGGTGAAGATGCTCACCGCCGGTGGCACGAGTCTTTCTTGCCAAGCACGCGTTCTGGTGAATCCGCTGAGTCACATCTTCTCCACTCCTACACCGAGGTGTTCAGCGGCTTTGCCGCGAGGCTCACCAGGACTGAGCTTGACGCGGTGGCCCAGAAGCCAGGCTTCGTGCGCGCGTTACCAAGCCGAAAGCTGCAACTCATGACCACACACACGTCAGAGTTCCTCGGGCTGAGGAACGGTACCGGGATATGGAGCGACACTAGCTACGGCAAGGGAGTCATCATCGGGTTTCTCGACACTGGCCTCCATTCAACACACCCTTCCTTCGACGATCACGGCGTCCCGCCGCCCCCAGCAAGGTGGAAGGGATCGTGCAAGGCGGCCCGCTGCAACAACAAGCTCATCGGTGCCAGATCGCTTGTTGGAGACGACGACTCTGGCGACCAAGTGGGGCACGGGACCCACACCTCATCAACGGCCGCCGGGAACTTCGTCGCAGGTGCATCATACCATGGTCTCGCCACGGGCACCGCAGCCGGAATAGCTCCCGGCGCTCACATCGCCATGTACAAGGTATGCGTTGCTAGTGGATGTTATGATTCCGATATACTGGCTGGGCTTGACATGGCCATCAAGGATGGGGTGGATGTGCTGTCGATTTCTCTCGGCGGCACCTTTCCCACATTCTTTGATCTGGACACCATGGCCATTGGCGCATTTAGCGCCGTATCCAAGGGCATCGTCGTGGTATGTTCGGCCGGAAATAACGGTCCTTGGGGAGACATAGTCAACGACGCGCCATGGTTGCTCACTGTTGGTGCCGGCTTAGGCCCTGTTTGTTACCGCTTCCGCTTCAGCTTCTACTGCTTTTAGGGCCCCAAAAGCAGCAGGGCAAACAAACAGTCAAAAATTGAGAAGCGCTGGCAACAAGCGCTGCAGGAAAATGAACTAGGAACCCGCCGCGAGCGAAAGCAGCCCGGGAGGTGCTTCCCGAGCTTTTGCCCGCTTCCCGAGCGGTAGAAGACCGAACTGTCCTCCATACTTCTGGGTATTTACGAAAAACCTGCCACTCAATATAACCAGAGCCAGCCCCGTTCAACCGGTAAGCCCCAGACACCCCCGACCTCATTTCCCCTCCTCCTCTCAGCTATGGCTGGTTAGGGTTAGGGATTCGCCGCCGCCACCGCCCTTCCCCGCCGCTAACCACGCCTTTCCCCGCCGCCAACGTGCAAGAAATCCTCCCCCGCTCCATTCCCGACCTCCTCTAGCTCCTTTCGTCCCCGATTTGACCGGGCGCACCGTGGGTTGAGCTCGATCCCGTCGGCCGCCGGAGACGGGAGCACTTCGAGCCGCCGCCGATGGAAGGATCTCCTCCAGCCGCCGCCCTAGAACCTCTCCCCCGCCCGAATCCCGTCCCCGTACAGCTCGCGCCCGGCGCCCGACGCCTGAATCCGTGGTCGTCCAGCTCGCGCCCGTCGCCCGAATCCCGTCGTCGTCCAGCCCCAAGGTCGCGCTCGTCGCCGGCGTCCCTGCGTTGTTCCCCGCGTTGTTCCTGATCTCCGGTTCCGCCGCCCCCATCCCAGTTCCCCGCCCCCGCCTCCGGTCCTGGCCACCGCCGTCCAAGCCCCCTTCCCCCGCTGGTTGTGCTTCGTCGGAGACCACACGCGCCGCCGCTCCCCGTGAGCAAATTGATTTGATTTGCTCAAAATCTGTGACATTTTGCATAGTAAAATATATGGACAGCTAGTATTATTTTGATTTGCTCAAATCGGTGAATGTAGGTAAAATATATGGACAGCCTTGTAATATTGTAGACATGACAAGTGATATTTGTGGTTGTTGATGAAGGCATGTAATGTTGCTTACAATTATTATTACGATTTTTTTTGACATAACGACCTTATTTTTGATATTTGATAATATTGTTATTACAAGAACTAAAAAAAAGTCGACTTATTATAAGGCATAAGCCAAAAGCCAAAATTATTTTGGTAAAAGTATGTTTACAACTATTTTGGCAAAAGAAACAGACATAAACAGCTAATTACTATTAAAATAGCATTTATACAATATCTTCAGCACTCAGGGGCATTCCAGACATTTCATACAGAAAACCAACAGCTACAGCTGCCAACAGCACTCCTGCCAAACATCAAATCTCTGCTTCCAACAGCTGCTTCTCACAGCTGCTTTTCCACAGCTCAAAAGCTACAGCTGCTTCTCAAAAGCTGCAGCCCAAACAAACAGACCCTTAGTGGACCGCGGCTTCGGTGCTGTGGTGCGTCTTGGCAACGGCAGGAGCATCCATGGAGAAGCTCTTACCCAGGACGCGAAAACGAGCTCCAAGTCATACCCTCTTGTCTTCTCCAAGGAACATCGGTACTGTGAATACCACAATACCAGTTCCATTGCCGGTAAGATCATTGTTTGCGAGGAGGACACAACGTCGAGGATTCAGAAGACTCACATCCGCAACGTAATGGGTGCCGGTGCAGCTGGAGTGGTGCTGTTCAACAACAAGCTCAGTAACTACACAACACAGCTCCGGGATTACAACTCTAGCGTTGTGCAGGTAAACGCGGCTGATGGCGTTATTCTCACATCTTATGCAACGACGTCATCGCAGAGCAGGTCCATGGCTGCTTTCACGTACAACAACACATTGCTGGGTGTCCGCCCGGCCCCCGTCGTGGCGTGGTTCTCTTCACGAGGTCCAAGTGTCAATGACATTGTGCTCAAGCCAGACATATTGGCACCAGGGCTCAACATCCTAGCCGCATGGCCGCCGAAAACGGTGTCTGCATCGGGGCCTTTTAACATCCTCTCCGGCACATCCATGGCGACGCCACATGTCAGCGGTGTCGCCGCACTTATCAAGAGCATTCATCCTAGCTGGTCACCGGCGGCCATCAGATCTGCCATCTTGACGACATCGGACATCGTCAATAGCACCGGCGGCTCGATCTTGGACCAGGAACATATGAAAGCAAGTGTGTACCTCCTGCGCTTCAGGCGCCGGCCATGTGAACCCCACGAGAGCCGCAGACCCTGGTCTTGTGTACGACCTTAGCATCACCGACTATGAGAGTCATATTTGTTCGCTCCTTGGCGACAATGGCCTGGCAAGCATCGTGCGCAACTCAAGCCTGACTTGCGCGATGCTACCAAAGGTTCCGCCTATGCAGCTCAACTACCCGACAATTACTGTGTTGTTGAAGTCAACGCCTCTCACCGTGAACCGGACTGTGACGAACGTCGGGTCGGCAACCTCGACATACACAGCGAAGGTGGATGTGCCCAATACATTGGTGGTGCATGTCTTCCCGGAGACACTAACTTTCTCCAAGGTTGGAGAGAAGAAACGTTTAGCTTGACGGTGAGCAGCCAAGGCGTGGGTGAAGAAGACTTCATGGAGGCGAGCTTAAGATGGGTGTCAGAGAAGCATGTCGTGCGGAGCCCAATCACTGTTAAACACTACCCCAAAAGTCCCTTGTAAGGAGGTACTTAAAGTGCCTCAAAAGGTAGCAAAAGTGTACCAAAATGTTTTTGAAGGCAAAAATAAAATGCCAAATATAGTTGGGTAATGAAAGGAATTTTGTGGAACTCAAAAAAGGTGACTTCAAATGTTTGTTTGAAGGCACTTTAAATAATGCCTCTATCTATTTCAAGGCACTTCGCAAATTACCTTTAAACGTATGTTTTCAGGCACTTTTTAGATGGCCTACAAGATTGTTTGTTCAATGGCATGATTTTTTTCAGATGCTAGGGCCTGATGTATCTGATGCAAGTTCAGGCTTTAGATGTTACACCAATTTGAGGTTCGATCTATAGAACCAAAATCGAGTTCCAGATGTTTCTATGACTTGAATCCTTCATAGAATTTTGGAACTAGGACTGTACATATATACTAGAGGAAAGAAGCACATACATTTTCCACAAAGGGATATAATTTATCGACATGTCAAAATCTCCTCGAATAACAACAAATAAAATTTACCTTCTATAGCTGTTGTATGAGCAGCAACAACTTATATTGTTGATCTTGCTTCTCTCTGTTAAATAGAAGAGTTCGACAGGTCAAGGTCGAGGTTTAGACATCTTGATGAAAAAACTAACTGCAATAAGGTTCAGAACTGGTTATACTAGACAAGCTTGTGGGATTCATGTTATCAGTCTATGCTGTGTTTGCAAGTAAAGTAGGTAATGGAAAATTCATCCAGCACAATTACACAAATGGTGACATAAGAACAAAATCCAACTGCCTAGCCTAGTTTGCTGTGACATAAAAGGGGTTACAAACGAGAATGTTATGGTCTTGTCCTAGTAGCAGCCCAGAATCACTAGAGGGAACTTGGTAGGATTGGCAACTAGTTCTCCAAACTATACCTAGAA